>JACXGI010000259.1:52500-101500 GCA_016801175.1 Esox masquinongy
CTGATCAGGTTTTTGGGTTCCTAGTAAAGCCTTTGCACTACAGGAATTCTGCCATATTCAGATTATAATAAATGTTATTTAGATGTGTGTGTGTGTGTGTTTATGACATTTATAGGGTAAATAGAAAAGTGCTTTTACTAATTACCATTACCATTGTTTTCACCTACTGTGTGTTTTTAATATGGTATTATGTTTTCGCTCTTTAATGTTGAATGATATTTTTTTTTTTTTTTTTACTGTTGCTCATATACTGTATTAATACACTTTGTCTTCTAGGTGTTGAGATCTGGAATTAATTAATATCTTAAGGTTTCATTATTGAATTAAATGTGCTTGCCATGTCCATAAATAAGGTATAGTGTATTACCATTCCACTATGCAATGATTTATTGATTTAATCAAAATGATTACATATTAAATGGAACAGGTGCCAGCTGTTTCAACTTGTTTACAGGTTATCATAATTTAATCAAACTAACCATCGCCAACCAACAAAAGCATTATACAGTGTTTTGAAACAGGATGTTCTACGACTGCTGCAGGAAAATATTATGCAAATGTAATTTGAATAAATTTTTAAAAACAAAATATACATTAGAATTTCTTTGTCTGCTTGGATTGAAGGTTGAGAATAAGGACAGGATGTAGTCTCTGTTGAACAGCCTCTGATCTGAATGTATTCAGGTCAAAGTCTAATGTCCACATGGTGTGGACCAGACTTAACATGGATAGTCTGCACTTTCCGGTAGCGCGGGGTCATGACTACTGTATATCCATCATAGGGTAAACAATTTAAAGAACAATCCATACAAGCCCTCTTATGTAGTTGATACTTTTCACCCCACTCAAAGCTTTAACTATTGACTGTGGTACTTGAACTATCACCAATGTATTTCATTTATTTATCAATCACTTGTGATTGTTTAGGAGTGATTTACTTTTGCTTTATCTAAGACTTACAGTAAATGCAAGATGTGAAACCTGATATTTCTAAACCAAAATCCTTTTGGAGTTTGAGGGATTTTGAAGTACATTTTATTGTAAATCAGAATATAATGTTTTACAGATATGATTGCAGATAATCCATAAAGGAGCAATATGTAGAATGTTTTCACCATGTAGAAGCTAGGTGAATTGCAACAACAACAATTTGCATTCAAACTAACTCTCAAATTTAGCACGGTAAAATTTGTTTGATAATCAACATTCAATTGAAATTCGTTTTCTCTCATCAATTGCTAAGCATTTCAAGTGAAGCATTCCAGGACAATGAAAATTTTCAAGAGAAACCAAATATCCACCAAATGTCTATTATAGAACTAAATTTAACTTGCTTCCATTTTGGACCGTTTTGTCACTTTTGGTGAACTGCGTTTATACATATTGCTCCTTTTAATTAATAATGATAATAAAAAGAATGAGCAAAGTCCATACCCAGAGGACATGCAAATCTCTTAACATTAACGATAACGGGATGGTAGCAATTTTGCTTTTGATTTGTATCATTTCAAAAATCCAGTGCTGGATTACAGTGAAAAAAACAAAAATCACTGTCCAAATACTTTTGAACGTCTTGAATTGACCTTTAATTATTGTGTTAAAACCACTTACTAACTAATTGACTGTGTTTTAAGATATTTGGCCATTATTATTGTGTTTGTGAATGATGTAGTTCCTTATTTTATTCAGGCTTTAAAGTCAAAATCTTCCTTTTGTCATCTTAGGAGCTTTTTAATGTATTTTCTGAAAATGTGTTTGTTTTTGTGGGGGATTATTATTTTGCTAATAAAACGGATTAACATCTAAGTATGGAAAATGTATGGTAATTCATCAATTTGAAATTGACTGTTCTATTTAAATAAAGACTTTCATGACCTTGTTTACCATGTAAAATCTGCTATGGCAATACCTTTGTTTTTTGTTTCCAATTCATGTAATCCATTAATGATTTTAATTTTCAAGAAGGTAAAAATATTTTTCCAATTATTATCATACTTGTGCATTTGGAATCAGCTTGTCACAACTCAAACTAACACTGAATATCATACGTTTACATAACAACGTAAATTTACAAAACATCAATGTTACTTTCAAAACTTGCCATTACATGAGCACACAATTCAGGAAAGGCACTACAAGCCTGCTTGATAATCATAGTTCCATTTTTTTTACTCAGCATGTGGAAGCTCAAGGGAAGTGTTAGAAAACAAACAATGGACAGTGTAGTGGAGTAATATTTTATATGTAACTTGTGACCAGTATACAATTATGCAAACATTCCCAAGATGTATTACACCCCATCATTTATAGTAAGGCGTGATGCAAGCATGCAATATGAATCATGGCAAAAATGAGACAGAATTGAATCATATATGCACTTAGACATACTTTAACTTCACATTGCAGATCAATCAGCCTGATTACTGATTATTCGAACAGTGGGGTTTTTATCGAGATAATGTGACAGCAAATTCAATGGTTCACAGATAGAGGCCCATGTTAAGGTAATTGTGTACTTTTTAGGGCAATTTATTTCATCTGCATCAACTGGGAGCTTCCACAATACAGGGGTCGAAAACTGATGTAGCAATATATTTCTGGTTTTCTTTATTACATTTCCCAACATACAAGAAAAAACTAACACACAAGATGTCTGTCATATTTTAAGTTCATGAGAAAGCATATAGCCTTTTTGTTCATTCTTACTAAGGTGTACAATAATAATGGAGTGCACTGTATATCACTCTGAGACTCCTTCCACTGCAGTTGGACATCAAAATTACAGAGTTGTACAAAACAATCACCGATTGGATCATCTTTACTCAATCAGTATCAAAGGCAATGACATGTTTCCAAAGGGTTGCTTTTAGGCAGCAGCCATACTGGGATATCTGTGATTTCCAATGGTCCTTGTCCTTAAGATACCCGTCTGTTTTCACCAACAAAAAGTACAAATTAGTTGAACTTTTAACTAAAAGTCGACCGATTGATCGGCGTGGCCGATTCATTAGGGCCGATATGAGGTTTTCAAAACAATCGGAATCGGGGTTGTACGGCATATGATCCATACTTTCTTGGGTGAAAGCGCGTGTTAGAATGGCATAGCAATCCACGAGGAGACTGCATGGCATTCTGACCACCAGCCAGACCATCAAAAGTATCTTGTGGCTGCAGAGAAGCCAGGGTAATTTGCTTGCCTGAATTGTATGGTTCAGAAAACAATCATCACTAGAATTTTGCTAGGCGTGGTTGAAACAACTGTAATGAAAAGTACTGTCGTAAAGACAACTGCCTACTAAGCATGTGTCACGACAATGGGGAGGGGCAGTTGCCGTAAGCGGGAGTTCTAGAGGAGTTGCCAGATTACTTGACTTTGACATAATCTTGTACACAGTACAATAAGTATCATAATAAAGAACGTTGCATGGTACCAGGAGTGAGATCCAGAGAAGGACGCAATGGAAGGGATAAAACCGCTGTATTTCCTGCAACTGGATGGAAATGTGGATGAAAATAGGAGAGGTTTCAAACAGCGCTTTCTCCTCTATCTTACGCAATTGGCACAGATGAAAAGCCGGGTGCATTTAAGGTAGCTCTGTTGCTAACAGTAGCTAGCATACAAGCTATAGAAGTATACAACACGTTTGCCTTCGAAGATGACGAAAAGAAAAATGATATGGACACGGTGTTAAAATTGTTTGATGATTACTGCACCTAAAAAGAATGAAACGTATGATAGGTATGTTTTTCGCGAACGGGTTCAGAAAATAGGAGAGTCTTTCGATACGTTCTTAACGGACTTGAAAATAAAGGCAAAGACATGCAATTTTGAGCAACTCAAGGAATCTATGATACGTGACCAAATTGTATTTGGAATCTTGGACAAAAAGGTTAGGGAGAGGCTGCTCAGGGATAGCGAGCTAACACTTGAGGCTGCGGCAAATATGCTATGCTAGTGAGCTCTCGGCTATGCACTCAAAAACATTTGGAGATGTCTCGCTGAATACAAGCGAATTGGAAAAGAGAAATGTACAGGTGGATGTAATAAATAAAAAGGACGCAAGGGGGTGCCCAGGGTCTAGACATATGGCACCGTATGACTGTACGCGGTGTGGTAATAGGCATATTGCGAGACAGTGTCCCGCATACGGAAAGAACCGCGTTAAATGCGGAGGCAGGAATCACTTTGCAAAAATGTGTTCCTGGGAAGAGAAATCTAGGGCTAGGAAAGCTGTGCACGTTTTCGATGACGGACAAGCAACCACGGAATCAGAGGAACTGTTTGTTGGAATGGTTAAGTGTGAGTCCACATTGAACAATGCACAAGAAAATGTGAACGGCCAACAAACAGAAAAATGGATGGCTCCCTTGCTGGTGAACGGCACCATTGTCCCATTTAAGTTAGATACAGGTTCTAAAGCAAACCTCATAAGCCTGAGTGATGTGCAGAGTCTCAAAGTAAGACCTAACATACACCAAAAGACTGTGCCAATGAAGGCATACAATGGCCAAAGTATTGAAACAAAGGGAACATGTAGGTTTAGTGATAGGATAAAAAATCACACAACTTAATGTTTGTAATAGTTTCTGAGGGTCGTGAGTCTCTGTTGGGAGATAGGGCATGTGAAGATTTAGGTTTAGCGAGATGTCTACAGTATACACCATAAATTAAGCAAACTGAAAACGCCCAACAGGTTATGGCAAGTGCAGCTCATGATGCAATATTACACAAGTATGCAGATGTGTTTCAAGGGTTTGGACCACTACCCTTCACATACTCCATCAAACTGAAAGAAGATGCCCAACCTGTGATCCACCCACCCAGGAGAGAACCTGTGGCACTCCGGGAGAAACTGAGAGCCGAGTTGGACCGCATGGAGGGTTTGGGGGTTGTGAAGAAAATGATGGAACCCACTGACTAGGTTAATTCCATGGTCTGTGTACTTAAAAATGATAAATTGAGAGTGTGCATGGATCCTAAGGATCTCAATGCCAACATCAGACGAGAACACTACCAGATTCCTAAGAGAGAAGAAATAGTTAGTGAAATGTCAGGGGCAAAATATTTCTCCAAAATGGATGCCTCAAATAGATTCTGGCAGTTAATACTTGATGAAGAGAGTGTTAAACTGTGCACTTATAACACACCGTTTGGCCACTACTCTTACCAATGCTTACCATTTGGTATAAGCGTCGTCCCTGAAATCTTCCACAGAGCAATGGAGCAAATTATTGAGGGTCTAGAAGGTACCAGGGTATATGTTGATAACCTGGTAGTGTGGGGATATACGCAAACAGGATGATAAGAGACTGGAGAAAGTGATGCAAAACATTCAGCAGTATGGACTCAAACTAAATAAGGACTAATGTTTATTCAATGCCCCTGAGATCAAGTCCCTGGGAGACAAAATTTCTGACCAAGGCATCTAATCAGACGAGGCAAAGGTGCAGGAGATACAGGACATGGAGAAGCCTATGGACAGGAAGGGAGTTCAGAGGGCACTTGGCATGGTAAATTACCTAGGCTGATTAATTCAAAATCTGTCAGTGAAAATAGCTAGCTTGAGAAAGCTACTGCATCAAGACTCAGCATTCCAATGCAATCATGCATGATAAGGAATGGTTGGAACTTCAACCTGTTTTAGCAAGTGAACCCCCACTGACCTTCTTCTGCCCTAACAAAAAGGAAAAAGTTTCAACTGATGCCTCCAAGTATGGACTGGGAGCAGTCCTGCTCCAGGAAGATGAGGGTGGTTGGCGACTGGTGGCATACGCCTCCCGATCCATGATGGAAACAGAGTGCAGATACGCACAAATTGAAAAGGAATGCCTAGGCTTAGCATTTGGGTGTGAGAAATTTCACATGTACATCTATGGGCTTCCCAATGTCATTTTAGAGACTGACCACAAGTCGCTGCTGGGAATTGCACGAAAAAATCTCTGTGACATGTCCCCACGGATTCAGCAGCTGATGATGAGGCTCTAGCGGTATGATCTCAGGCTCATTTATGGACCCGGGACACAGATGTCCACTGCAGACACACTATCGAGGGCAGTGTCCACACAGGACAAGATCGGCCGGAATGAAATGGAGGAGGTAGTGGGTATGCACGTGGATATGATCTATGTGCCGCGCCGGCACATAATTACACTTAATTACAATTAATGTGTATAGTTACTTACCTTGTGTATGTTTGTATCTTTGTTATAAGAGGAAAATGTAATAGGTACTGTCGTAAAGACAACTGCCTACTAAGCATGTGTCATGACAATGGGAACAGGCTGTTGTCATAAGCGAGAGTTCTAGAGGAGTTAACCACTACAGATGCACGTGTATTTTGGTGGCAGAAAACTGGGAATGCATGGACGGAATATTTTATTAGCCCAACAGTTACAGCATGAAATACTATTTCTAATAGTTCTAACATACATTAAACAATGAAAAAAGATTTAATACGAACCCAGCCATGCAAGTGCAGTGTGCCGTCAGTAGGTATATGTAGCGTAGAACCCACTATTATTGGCATAGTCAACATAGGGGTGTGCGATACCACAAATGTTGGGTTCGATCCGGTACCAAGTAATACAGGGCCAGAATCACCAATATCGATACCAATACCGATACTTTTTATTATTAAAAGTGGCTTATGTACTTTCATGTACGGAACAGCTTTTTGTAATATCCAGAGCTCTTGGGGAATCACCTAGTTAAAAGAAGAAAATAATTACGTGTATAGCCTATGACAGATTACCTATTTCCATATTTCAGGTTTGAGGTATATTGTTTGAAATTCCATTACAATAAGTAATTTAGATATGTTTCAATGGGCTGAATATACTTTTTGAATGTCTGAATACAATCTATATTTCACACCATGCTCCTCTTTCGTTCAGCCATGGGATTCATGCATGCAATAAATGCAGGCCTATGGTTTGGATTGGCGGTTGGTGCCGGTAGTCACGGTGCGCGATGCTGCGCGCTTTGCGTGCGCAACACATTTGTTCGTTGTTTGAGTGCACCGTCATACACCGATCAGACATAACATTGACCACCTGCCTAATATTGTGTAGGTCCCCCTTTTGCCGCCAAAACAGCCCTGACCCATCGAGGCATAGACTCCACTAGACCTCTGAAGATGTGCTGTGGTATCTGGCACCAAGACGTTAGCAGCAGATCTTTTAAGTCCTGTAAGTCGCGAGGTGGGGCTTCCATGGATCGGACCTGTTTGTCCAGCACAGGCCTGGCCAACCCGCGGCTCCCGAGCCGCATGCGGCTCTTTGCCTGGTTTCATGCGGCTCTTACGTTCATATCGAAGTTTGTGTTTGTGTTTTTTTTTTAATGTGCGTGTTCACTTCGCTTGAGTTCAATACGGTATTTTCGTCAAACGCGCATGTGCATGAGATGAAAATACCGCAAAGTTTCCCAGTAGGGGCAAGATCATTTGTTCGCTCTCAAAATGGCAGGGAAAAAATGCACAGCAAAACGAAAATATGAAGATGAACACAGGATGTTTTTAACAGAGTGGGAGAGTTTATATTTTTTTGTTGAACATAATAGCAAGCCATTCTGCCTTATATGTCAGGCGTCATTAGCGCATTTCAGAGCTTCAAATCTTCAGCGCCACTTCAGCTCACTCCATGCTAACATCGACCAGGAATTTCCAAAAGGGACTGAACTTCGCAAGCACAAGTTGGTCACTTTGAAAAGTCAGGCAGAAAAGCAGATACAGTTTTTCCAAAAATTTACAAAGCACTCAGAGACCGTAACGCTTGCATCGTATCAACTGGCTTGGAACATTGCACGGGCTAAAAAGCCATACAATGAAGGGGAGTTCGTTAAAAAATGCCTCAGTGACGTTGTTGAAATCTTGTCTCCTGAAAACGACAAACTAAAACGAATGGTGTCAGACGTCCAACTGTCCCGCCACACTGTTGAACACAGAATATCGGACATTAACACGGCTATTGAATCACAGTTGCATTCTGACCTTCAAGCATGTGAGTATTTTAGTGTCGCATTGGATGAGAGTTGTGACATGCACGGTCTGTGTGTGTGTGTGTGTGTGTGTGTGTGAGGAAGGGATAGGGTGATGTTCATGTGTGCCCATGTGTATGATGTGGCTCTTTGCGGTAACACAGTAAAAAATGTGGCTCTTAGTCTCTGACTGGTTGGCCACCCCTGGTCCAGCACATCCCACAGATGCTCGATTGGATTGAGATCTGGGGAATTTGGAGGCCAAGTCAACACCTTGAACTTGTTTTCCTCAAACCATTCCTGAACCATTTTTGCTTGGTGGCAGGGCGTGCTATCCTGCTGAAAGAGGCCAATGCCATCAGGAATACCGTTGCCATGAAAAGGTGCACATGGTTTGCAACAATGCTTAGGTAGGTGGTACGTGTCAAAGTGACATCCACATGAATGGCAGGACCCAAGGTTTCCCAGCAGAACACTGCCCAAAGCATCACACTGCCTCTGCCGGCTTGCCTTCTTTGCATAGTGCATCCTGGTGCCATGTGTTCTCCAGGTAAGCGATGCACATGCACCCGGCCATCCATGTGATGTAAAAGAAAATGTGATTCTTCAGACCAGGCCACTTTCTTCCATTGCTCCTTGGTCCAGTTCTGATGCTCACGTGCCCATTGCAGGTGCTTTTGGCAGGGGTCAATATGGGCAACCTGACTTGACAGACCGGGAACACCCTATAAGGGCTGCAGTTTTGGAGATGCTCTGACCCAGTCATCTAGCTATCACCATTTGGCCCATTGTCAAAGTCGCTCAGAACCTTACGCTTGCCCATTTTTCCTGCTTCTAACACATCAACTTTGAGGACAGAATGTTCACTTGCTGCCTAATATATCCCACCCACTGACAGCTGCCATTATAACAAGATTATCAGTTTTATCCACTCCTCCTGTCAGTGGTCATAATGTTATGCCTGATCAGTGTAAGCAACAACAGTGGAGCTGGAGAAGCACTTAAGATGTGTTCATGACAAAGGAACGTTGTTTTCACAGAGTGACAGTTCTGCTCTTTGATGAAATTGGTACAACCTAGGAGAGAAACAGAAACTGGTATCTATCCTATTGACGTTTGTATCAATCTTCAAAAATGAGACGTAGTATCTGTAGTATCAATATTTTGGGATCGATCTGCCCACCCCTAGCCAACAGCAGTTTGAAATATACTTCTTCTTGCGCCAAGTTATCATTTGATCAAGTTGTCAATGTTTAGTGATTATTAGTAACATACAAATGTTAACTAGCATGTCATTAATTAGCATTTCTAAAATGTCAGTGGAAATACTAATATTTTCAGCTAGTTGGTTAGCAACGTAGCAAAAAAATATGACCCCCTATTATCAGCCACCTTACTATTTTGTTCAATAACGTTTTATTTCCTTTTTATTTGTGTTACAAATGACTGATCCCAGTTTTCTCCCACAATTTTTACGAGAATGTTTTAGCTACCTTTCATGCCTTCTGGAGAAGGAAAAAAAGATGTATCAATTTGATAATACTGTACATGATGTCTGGTATTGTCGCGCAAGTCGAATTTCACGATTTGCAACTTGTCTAAAACAATTTCCATACATGACATTTTTGCCGGACCGCGTAAACGGAGCCGGCTAAGAAGAGCGAATGTCTCTTACTGAGTGAGCGAGCGAGCGACCGACCCTTGTTAAATAGCGCAGTGGTTAGAGAAGTGGACTGGTGAACTATAGGTCCCGAGTTCGTATCTCCTCGCAGGCGATGTGATGTACGCAATATGAATTATTCCGTATAGACGAAAAATTTGCTGGCTAAAACCATTAGTATCGACATTATAGTAAGCCTGAAATAAAACAGTTTACGGTTATATTGCGACTGTTTCTAGTGGATTTTGAAGTACGCATGCATTTTGAGTCAGGATAGACAAACACATTTGCTGGCTTAACATACAGTAGTTACATTATAGTAAGCCTTAACTGAAACTGTATACCGTTATATTGAACAAGGCTTGCCTGGTTTCTTGTTTAAACTAACTGTCACTTTCTGCCACCAGTTTGGCCCCGCCCACAAAAACATCATTGTTGTTTACCAACACAAAAAGGGTCTATAGACGTCTGCACAAGGTAGGCTAGGTAAAACATAAAATTCACTGATTGATTGTTTATTTTTGCATCCCCAATAGGTTGGTAAAACAGGACTGCGTGTGTGTGCGGCAATGATGAGGCATGGGAACGATTTAGTAGCAACCGAAATCTCCAGAGGCTTATTCAGTGGATGTGTAGGCTACAGTATAGTTTTTCTGTGAATTGTTCAGTATGCCCATGAGCCATTCTGAGCAGGGTACATAAACATTCCCTTTTATACGTGGCACAAATTGCACTTTTACTTCAATCCCTATGTTGTTGCATTTTGTTCTGCATTATTTAAACCAAATTGAAAATCTTTCATTATATATTTCATTCACATTTGAGACTAAATCAATTTTATTAATCTCCTGTGTTAAGAAGTTGTATTAGGTGTGCATTTGTTCAGTATTTTTGTAATTGCTATTATTCTTAAAAAATTATATAATCTGCTTTTCTCGTCTCCCAACCTCTCTGTATCGGTATTGGCGATGAAAAACATCACAATAGGTCGATCTCTACTTTTTAATGGACACACCAATCACGCTAATCCACATTTGTAGGGTGGTTTGGGGTAATACACCCCCCTAAGATCTATTTACTGACACAAAAAAGAAGTTTAGTGATTTTTTTTTTGTATGTCGAAGATGGCTTTGCTTAGGGTAATGGATTATTAAGTAAAATAAATGGCTACAGTTGACAGATTATTTTGTAAATTTACAGATTATTTTTAATCAAATATATATTTTAAAGAAAAGGGGCATTTGTTCCAGCTACTGTGGTAAAATGCCCCCCATGGGGTTAGTTGCCCCCCGGGGAATCTTATATCTATAGAAGATAATGCCTTAGAGCATGCTTTAACACTAGAACCGCCAGGCCTTTCAGACCAACACTATCCGCCAGAGCCGAACACCGTTACTCGTCATTAGCATAAGATTTGGTATTAGCATACATACTCTCCTCCGCAGCATCACCATCCAGCCAGAGCATCATCAAACTATATAGAATAGTCTAAAAAATAATGAACTACAGAATTTGTTTGTTTTAAATGGTTAATGAATTTGAAAAAATACAAGAATGTTTTTGTATTGAAAATCTTATCATTATGAAAAAAACGACAAAAAAAATAATACTTTGAACGATTATTTTTAAGAACACAGGCTGTAGTATTTTCATTCATTGATTAGGCCCTACAAATGTACAAAATGAAAATTAAACAACACTGAAATTATTCAAAGATAAATCTTTGAATTTTTATTTTGATCTTATTTTGATGATGTACAAGGTAAAATAAGAGACATTATCGACCAGTTTGCAACGATCAAAGAATATATGCATGAATAGGCGTACATAGGCCAAAAGCACGGTTGTTTGATAAACACGATACATTTCAAAGAATGGACAACACATAGGGTACAGCTTATTTTTAGAAATAAAATCGATAGATTCAACGGTATGTAGCCTCTCTTCAAGTAAAAACATTGCAGTGTATTGCTCTATGAATTTTTTTTGTAAATTTGATTAGCAGAGTAAAAGGATGATCAAAGGATGATTTACAGTAGCCTACACTGTTACGGTGCCTCCCGTGATTGCCTCCCTCCAGGGAAGCTCGATTACATTGCTCCCTGTCTCCGGCCTTTTAGCCACCAACGTCTGTTCTTCCAGCTGCTAACACCGCATTCACGGAACACCTCGGACTCTCCACTATTACGCACACCTGTTCCTCATCACATCACTCGGGAATTCCCATCATTACACACACCAGATCCTCACTACTACAGCCTATAACTGCCCTTGTGTTTGTCGGAATCTTTGTGGAGTATTGTCTGCTAGTTGTCCGTGAGTGTTTGTTGTTTTTCTCACCTAGTGCGCTTGTTCCTCTGTATCAGTTCTAGCTGTTTTGGCCTTCATGGTATTACGCATTACGCTTTTCAGCTTAGTAAACCCTTGTTTCACCGTTCATCCTGCGCCTGGGCTCCTTGCTTATCACACCTTGACATACATGAATTGGCCTAACGAAATTAAAAAATTTAAATTCGATTAGCAGAGTAAAAGAATGATCAAAGGATAACTTACAGTAGTGTCTCTCAGTGGCATTTGTGGTCGCTGTTCGTTTGTTTCTTTTTTTTTGTGAGAAAGCTCAGGCATTGGAGGTGGCGGCTCGTTATCAGAATCAGATGAAGACCCAACATCCGAGATGTCGACTTCGGGATATTTTTCTATCTGACTCCAGCCTATCTAAATGTTGCAGCATCTGCAATGCTGTCAGGACGTCAAATTGTCGGGTTCTGTTTGCCATTGTGAACTAAACGCTGTAAATTGTGTCTGAGTTGAGTCTGACTTGATCACGGAGTTCAGATTAAATACAATTTCTACCCTCATCAACATTCTTCATCATTACACTTCAATCACATGCATAGGTGTGTCTGGGTTGATCAGGGGGTTATCAACCCATTCATCCATTGACACCATTAGATTAGATGTAACTTTATTGACATTGAACAAGTTCCAAGTACAGTAAAACAAAATGCAGTTAGCAACTAACCAGAAGTGGAAATAGAACAGTGCAAAAAAATTGCAAGTGAAACAATTAAGAACAACGTATAAGTGGGATGTATGAATGTGCAAATTGAAGGTGCAAGGTTCAGTTGCATTTCAGTTGCAAGGCATGTGCAACTGAAATGCAGGGATAACAGCAATGAGGTTCCCGAGGTAGACGTAGTAGTATAAAAACTGAAAAAGAATGCAAACAACATGTACACAATTTCAAAGAATGATTTAGAGTAGCCTACATGAAAATATAGAAAAGTAATTTGTCGATTGTGTTGATGAAAAACAGTAACATGTAATACGTTTGCTGAATTGATAATTGGTGATCGTTGGTATTTCATTTTGTGAATAATAATTTAGCCTAATACATTTGTAGAATCTTACTCTTCAGTAAAATAGGCAGAGAAATTTCAAATGATAGGATTTTAGGATGTGTATGCGATTTTGTCTTGTCTCCTAAAAAAAACAGTAACGGTGTAATAAGTTTGTTGAATTAGTGATTAGTAAAGAATGTCTGGTATTTCGTTTCGTGAATAATTATTTAGATTTACATTTTACATTTACATTTGTTGAATTAGCCTACACAAGAATGCTGAATCTCCTACTGAAAAACGGTAAGGTGTGATACATATGTTGAATTGTCAAGTAGCCTATATTGTTTGTATTATGTTTCAATAATAACCTAATTAAATTGTTGAATGGTCATGGAAATCTTTTTGTAAATCTTTTCGTAAAAGAAAAACCTGACTGGCGGGGAGGGGGATAGGAGACGTCCCTGAAACTGCTAGCTGGGCGCTTATGTCTATTAGAGGTGGCGGGTAGAGAGGGGAGAGAAGTTATACCTATAACTCCCCGAAAACACTCACTACCCTGAATGTAGCTAACAGAACTCTTATCCTTACACTGCATAGGGAAAGGAATAGAGCGTGCATAAGCAAACACATTAGAAGACCTACCAGCTGCAGGGCGAGAATGAGGGAAAAGCCGCTCATCTGCCCCACTGCTCATATCCAACGGGGCTGGCATAGAGACAGAGAGAGCGTCCACTGAGTCTCTATTAGCCACTGATGGAGGCAAACTAGGGCATGTGAAATTTACAAGTGACTTAACAGGCTCAGACACCGCCTGAGTCTGCACAAAAGCACAACTTACGCCCGAGTAACGTTTAGCTTGTTTATTGAAATGAATGGATTGTCGGGCCGAATCTTGTAAATCTTTTTTCCTTTGTAAGTTCATTCAAATTCAACCAAGACTATCATTCATCTGGGAGTATCACGCATTCATCCATTGATGTCATGCATTCAGTGAGAGGTGATTAGCACCAAGGTACTGTACCATTGGGTACCAGCGTTAAGTGCCATGGGCTATTGGCAATTGAGTCAGAAAACAGGGTAAAAAATAAACCCTACACCCTCTAAATAATTTTCTGTTTGTGAGTTTAGAATTCTGACAATGGAATACCCATTCCATTCCATTCAATACCCATCCACAATCCATTTTCAAAGCCCTGGCTAAGAGAAGGAGGTTCTCACCCAAGATTTGACGGTACATGGCCCCGTCCATCGTCCCTTTGATGCGGTGAAGTTGTCCTGTCCCCTTAGCAGAAAAACACCCCCAAAGCATAATGTTTCCACCTCCATGTTTGACAGTGGGGATGGTGTTCTTGGGGTCATAGGCAGCATTCCTCCTCCTCCAAACACGGCGATTTGAGTTGATGTCAAAGAGCTTAAATTTTGGTCTCATCTGACCACAACACTTTCACCCAGTACTCCTCTGAATCATTCAGATTTTCATTGGCAAACTTCAGACGGGCCTGTACATGTGCTTTCTTGAGCAGGGGGACCTTGCGGGCACTGCAGGATTTCAGTCCTTCACGGCATAGTGTGTTACCAATTGTTTTCTTGGTGACTATGCTCCCAGCTGCCTTGAGATCATTGACAAGATCCTCCCATGTAGTTCTGGGCTGATTCCTCACCGTTCTCATGATCATTGCAACTCCACGAGATGAGAATCTTGCATGGAGCCCCAGACCGCGGGAGACTGACAGTTCTTTTGTGTTTCTTCCATTTGCGAATAATCGCACCAACTGTTGTCACCTTCTCACCAAGCTGCTTGGCGATGGTCTTGTAGCCCATTCCAGCCTTGTGTAGGTCTACAATCTTGTCCCTGACATCATTGGACAGCTCTTTGGTCTTGGCCATGGTGGAGAGTTTGGAATCTGATTGATTGATTGCTTCTGTGGACAGGTGTCTTTTATACAGGTAACAAACTGAGATTAGGAGCGCTTTACGAGTGTGCTCCTAATCTCAGCTCGTTACCTGTATAAAAGACACCTGGGAGCCAGCAATCTTTCTGATTGAGAGGGGATCAACTACTTATTTCACTCATTAAATACAAATCAATGTAACATTTTTGACATGCATTTTTCTGGATTTTTTTGTTGTTATTCTGTCTCTCACTGTTCAAATAAACCTACCATTAAAATTATAGACTGATCATTTCTTTGTCAGTGGGCAAATGTACAAAATCAGCAGGGGATCAAATACTTTTTTCCCTCACTGTACAAGCATTAGCCATAATCAGGGTTTTAATTTTTCAGCTCATTTCTATTCATATGTAATTGCTATGGCAGATTATATTAAATATAAGCTATGGCAGATCTTATTCATGTGATTTTTGTTATATGGGTATTATAAAGTATTCAATGATGCATTGAAGAATTTTCCTGACTCATATATAGCGCATATTCTCTATATGCATCTAGATTAGGCACATATAAACAAAATATTACACATCCAGCCCAAAATGGGAGGTTTACCAAATTATATGACTAATTGTAAAAGTCACAGACTTTTTTTCTTAATTTCAGCCACACCCCTTACAAAACAAATATTGCAGTCAGGCTGCAATACACTGCACTATAAATTCAACTATTGTGTAGTACAGTGCAATTACTGTGTACAAAATAACATAGTCGTGAGCGATTAACTTTTACAGCAGTTTCAAAACTGCAATCTTTTTTATCAAGGACTGGATCTCCAGCAAACTGGTGACACAGTTATAGGTCCAGCGGGATATAACGCTGTTCCGTCTTACACTTTCTATCCCGGGACTAATTATTATACATACACCTAATATTCACAGACAGAACTAGCATTAATGTGTGCCACATCCTGTTGACCAGATAGGTGATTTGCTAAATAACTCAAAAAACATTACCAACAACCAGCAAATAAATACGCTTCATATCTCTGGCTCTAAGACCTTGAGTTGTTTTCAAACAAGCAGAAAGATGTCACACCCGTTTTTGGAGCAGTGCTGATATGCTGCCCTGACACATTTTCCCACCAGCCTCACTATGTATCTATATGACATGGTTGGGTGCACCCCTCATCTTGTCGCTGGAGGCTTTTTGCCAGCCAGTCTTCCTTTGCCTTTGGGTGTTTGAGTCATCACTTTATTTTCTGGAGTGGATCAGGGTAGGGTTGTGGGGTTGAGGTGGGAGGGGAGTGGAGGAGAATGTTGTCATTTGTCAGCTCGCTGAGGTGCACAGGTCAGGCGGGAGACTTTGTTTACAAGGCGCAGCTACTTGGCTCAGGCACCAGGGATTGTGTTTATGAATGATGATGTCTGCAGTTCCTTGTGGCTCCAACTGTAAAATAATTTAATGAAGCTATTGTACACAAGAGGGCATGGTAAACAAATTTTTTCACATCTGTGCAGTGGTCGTATGTACAAGGCAGTAGCCAAATAAGGTAATATAGGGGAATAAGCCCCCTCAATAAGATCAATGTCTAATTGCTGACACTAAAAAGTGTAAAACCAGTCTATGCCATCCTTTATTAAATGTGTTCAGGTCAAACAATACATGTTTGGAAATAGCATTTATAATACACTTCTAATATATTCCTAATTATAAAATTATATTTGGAATATATTAGGAGTATGTTTTAGGTGTGCTAAAATGCTATTTACAATCATATATTACAAGTAAACTAAAGTGTGAAATAAGTGTGTCCATTTTAACACATTTAAGTATACTTAGTACTATTTAAACAGTACTTAAATACTATTTTATTATTTTTTAGAGTACTACAATTACGACTTATGTGGTTCTAAAACAATACACCTAAGTACTTATTTTTTTGGCTTGGGAAACTAGGCTAGCCAGCGTCTACATTACAGCTAGGAACAAATTATCAACCATAAAGGGATGAGATGAGTAATTTATCTAGGGTGGCTTCTGTCACTTTGGTGATTTATGACTGGTGGGTGTTCCCATCATGTTATTTGACAGGTGACTTCCCTTTCGGGGGGCGGGACTTCCGGTTTGGTGAGTGGGACTTCCTGTGTGATGTATGCTAGGGGTGGAACTCCCTGTGTTAGGGCGGAACTTCCATTATGACATTTGCATGTCCGGTGAATGAAATATGGTATGGGTGTGTGGGTTGACTACACTCCCACAATTAATGAACGCTTTGTTTGTTCATAGATGTTTGATGTTTTACAGCAGAGGTCGGCAAGTAAGTTTGGCATCGGACCAATTTTTTTTAAGCCACTAGATGGCGGGCCAGAACATAGTCAAAGGATAACTTAAGAAATTAATTGATGAAAAATGCAACTGGAATTGCCTGTTACAGACTGTTACAGTGTCTTTTGTAACTGCTTAGTCAGCTGTTGTTACCTTGTAGTTAAATCCTGTTGGACAGCCAGAAACAAAAAGCCACAGTTGTGTGACGGTGTCCGGGTTTTGTGCTTGATTAATTAATACAGTACTACTGACATGTAGGCCTAATCCGGCAAGTGTCTTCTTTCACCAAGTTGCAACACAGACCACCTTTCTAAGACACACATATGTGGGAAATGCGTAATGGGTAAAAATAACTCAGTAAATAAAAGAGGACTTGAATAAGCCCATTAATGGCCTGTTTGAGTCATGCTTTTAACGACTTATGTTTTATTTCCTCTTTCCATATTGTGAATAATAAATGTGTATGATTTTAATTTGCTTCTTTGTACCACATCGGAGCCTAACTTATTGTAATAATTATTTAACGTAGCCTACTTATACTCTCAGAATTATTCCTTTGCATCCTCACATACTACATTGCATTTTTTAATTGTTTGCGTGCTGGAGGTAGGCTAGGCTATTTCGTTTTGTGCAGAGCTAAACATTTAAGCTAGCTGTATACACAAAATGGCACTATCAAAGAGTCTAAAGAGGAAAGTTGACAGCAAAAATAGGGCATTCAAAGATGAATGGAAAGACAACTATGCCTTCATTCTACCTAGTTTCGTGAATGCAACGCATGCAACGGTGTGTCTTATTTACTGAAGTTGTCGCTGTTTGCAAGGAGTATTTCAGAGGTGTGTCAAGCAAGCCACAATTGAATGCACTTCAGAACTTTTCAAAGTAAAAACTCTCAATTCAACTCCAAATGAAGCATTGTTGCAAAAAGCTTTCTCACACTTTTATTTTGTAGGCAAAATCACTAAAGAGGAAGTGTTTATGTGAGTAAATGTTGCTGTCATGACTGAGATCTATTTCAGCCCCAGCCGCTGTCAAAATAATCATGCCGCGGGCCAGATATTATTGCTGGCGTGCCAGTTTCGTCCCGTGGGGCGTCTTTTGCCGAACCCAGTTTTACAGTGTTTGATGCTTTACAAGGGTTCCAGCTTGTTAAATTCCCAGAAAACTGATAGTTGTAATAACAGCAGTGAGATGTCTGATGTTTAACAATAGGTCTTAGGGTTCCAGCTTGTTAAATTTCCAGGCATTTCATGTTACGATAAGTGCTACAACAGCCGCATGTGTAACAGATGGTTTATAACCAGCAGGTGGCAAACTTTAATGTTTTACAATGCTTGTGTAACATAGGGTGTCCTTGTGTAACAAGTTTAGAATTTCATGTGAGTACATTTATTTAATCTTCCTTTTTTGTGTAAGATATAAAGAAGGGGTCGGACTTTTTGGACAATTTTGGAGAGATTCATCACATTTTTTTAAACGGAAACAGGACTTAAGATCAGATCTGCCCATTGAATTTGTCTATAAAATATATTTAAAAATATTCCTTACTACAAAACATAGTTCATGTTGGGTGAGAAACATCCCTATTTTCAACAAAGGTTTGTAATCCAACATAGAACTATGTATGTGTTGGTGATGTTGGTATGAAATCATACCACCTGGGTGGAACAGACATTGTAGTTGAATATATCGCGGTTGGAGTAAAAAAAAAATGCTAAAAATAAAACTGATGACTTTGCTACGTACATGTGTGTGGGCAATGATGATTTGTGAATTCAAGATAGCGATTTTACGTCAGCATGAACTTTTGACTTGCATTGTATGGAAAATAATCTTCCATCCAACATTCCAACAATCTTACCCAGAAGGTTTAGTTTAAATTTGCATGAAAAACGCTGATTTGCTAACTGCTTATGAATGCTTAAGAATGACAAAGATGGGCAAAAGAACACAAACACTAGATGGGGGAGATAAAAAAGTGTTCTTGACAGAAAAATCTAGGCTTGAGATGTTTGGATCACAAAGGACATCTGTGAGACGCAGGCGAAATGAAGAGATACTGTAGGAGTGCTTGACGCCATCTGTCAAGCGTGGTGGAGGCAATGTGATGGTCTGGGGTTGCTTTGGTGGTGGTAAAGTGGGAGATTTGTACAGGGTAAAAGGGATCTTGAAGAGGGAAGCTTATCACTCCATTTTGCAACACCATGTCATACCCTGTGGACGGTGCTTGATTGGAGCCAATTTCCTCCTGCAACAGGACAATGACCCAAAGCACAGATCCAAACTATGCAAGAACGATTTAGGGAAGAAGCAGTCAGCTGGTATTCTGTCTATAATGGAGTGGCCAGCACAGTCACCGCATCTCAAACCTATTGAGCTGTTGTGAGAGCAGCTTGACCGTATGCAACATAAGAAGTGCCCATCAAGGCAATCCCACTTGTGGAAGGTGCTTCAGGAAGAACTGGATGAAATCTCTTCAGATTACCTCAACAAATTGACAACTAGAATGCCAAAGGTCTGCAAGGCTGTAATACTGCAAATGGAGGACAATTATTATTTCAATTAAAAATCATACAGTGGATATAAAAAGTCTACATACCCCTATTAAAATGCCAGGTTCTTGTGATGTAAAAGAATGAGACAAAGATAAATCATGTCCGAACTTTTTCCACCATTAATGTGACCTATAACGTGAACAATTCAATTGAAAAACAAACTGAAATCTTTGAGGGGGAAAAATGAAAAATAAAAAACTCACAATAACCTGGCTGCATAAGTGTGCACACCCTTAAACTAATACTTTGTTGAAGCACCTTTTGATTTTATTACAGCACTCAGTCTTTTTGGTAGGAGTCTATTAGCATGGCACATCTTGACGTGGCAATATTTGCCCACTCTTCTTTGCAAAAGCGCTCCAAATCTGTCAGATTGCGAGGACATCTCCTGTGCACAGCCCTCTTCAGATCACCCCACAGATGTCCAATTGGATTCAGGTCTGGGCTCTGGCTGGGCCATTCCAGAACGTTAATCTTCTTCTGGTGAAGCCTTGTTTTTGTGGATTTAGATGTGTGCTTTGGGTATTTGTCGTGCTGAAAGGTGAACTTCCTCTTCATCTTCAGCTTTCTAACGGATGCCTGAAGGTTTTTATTTTTCATTTTTCCCCCTCGAAGAATTCAGTTTGTTTTTCAATTGAATTGTTGACATTATACGTCACATTAAAAGTGGAAAAAGTTCTGACATGATTTATCTTTGTCTCATTCTTTTACATCACAAAAACCTGGCATTTTAACAGGGGTGTGTAGACTTTTTATATCCACAGTAATTTCTAACCTTGTCAATGACTATATTTCCTATTCATTTTGCTATACTTCCTATTCAAACTCATTTCATGTATGTTTTCATGGAAAACAAGGATATTTCTAAGTGACCCCAAACTTTTGAACGGTAGTGTATATATACAAACATTTTATCAACAATATGATTATATCTACACCATTTCTAAATACCAAAACAATTGATCCGCAATATCTATTTGATAGAATTGCTTGAAAATAAAACAAAGGTTATGTTTTGTTTCTCAGGTTTAGTGGCAGCTAAACAAATTTTAAAAACATTTATAGGGAGATTTTGTCTTTCTTTGAAAGAATTAGGGAGGGGGGGTGTCTTACCCCATGTTACCCTACCGTATATTAGCACAGCCTTGATAGAAATGCATTGCTTTCAAAGCCAGCTGATTGTTCAATTTGCACTGTCATTTTTTTAAAGGACTGGTGGTTCATTTGATTTATTCAAGTTGCTATGGGGAAAGCCAGTCAGCCAGGTACTGTTTCCTTCCTAAATCAACAAAAGCTGACCTTGACAGCTGCTCCTCTACCTCAAGTTATGTGCGTGTGTGTGTTGGGGGAGGCTGAATATGGTTGTGTTTCTGTTTTTTACAAACACTAATGCTCGACAACAAAGCATATGAAAATATTTCAACAATATATGATAAATAATTGAATCAGTGAACTCAACTAGAGTAAACAGAGGCTCTGAGCAGCCCTACCACATGGAAAACAGAACAGCTAATAATTTATTGTGAGACTCAACATGATTAATTGAATTGGTTATATCCAAGTGCAGTCCTGCGGGAGGTCTATGTCTTTTTGCCTAGACAACTGAGCAAGCATCACATTCCTCAATGCAGAGCTCTAAGTACATTCATTATCTCTCCAATGTCATGTAGGTATGTATACACGTCTCAGAACACAGAGACTCAGGGGGGAGAAATGGGTGGATGTAATAGCATGTGCTGCTGTTTTATCTCTACGTGACAAGGCCGAAGCCACCACTGGGTGAAGAAAGAGTCACAGTGGTGTGTTAATTATAGGCCCCTCCATCAATCATGCCATTGTGGCTGACAGTTGAATTCCTCCTAGGCCCGACTGGCTCTCCACGTCCTTCACAGTCCGCAGGCTGAGCAGTGTTCAGTCCCAGCCAGCACCCAGCCCCAACATCAATCCCCCTCCACTCCACTGATAGAGCCACGGTATAGGCCAAATCACATGGGAAGACAAAAGAGTGGAGGAAAAGGAACAAATCATTCATTGGGACAAGGTAGAAACCAAGACAAAGGAGGAGAGAACCCAATAAGAGGGAAAGACGGAGAGGGGGGAAGGGAGAGAGGTAGAGATAGATATTTAATCTGGTGTTTTCATTCACCATAGAGAATAAGATCAATAGAGGAATAGCAGGAGCAGCAGGGAATCATGTAGACACACTACTTGAGCTAAATGAATAAAGGAATGAAGATTACCCATATCAGTAAACAGGCTTTTAGGAGAGAACTATTCAGCAGGCCTTGAAGACATGACCAATGGTGAATTTAAACCATTATCTATCTTCTCAAACAGTACACCATGTTTTGGCAATGAATTTATGGACAAAAAATTCCCTTGAACTTGATTGAACTACTGCAGCCCTCCTGCATCACTGTTCATGTATTTGTATCCCTTTGGGTTTCTGCAGTTTGTTGCTGTGGCATTAATTTGCCCACTCAAAGGGCTGTAAAAAAACAAGAAATCTGTCACCGTAGATTTGAGATAAAAGACAAATTCAGTTCAGGGATAAATATTACACCATTCCAGTCGCTTTGAAGATCAGGATGTTCCAACACAGTCTCACACTCAGTTCATGCAAAAACATGCAAAAGGTAATGACAGGATTTGTACATCTTTGCAAGACTTCATTAGTGTGAAAATGCAAATTCTCTTGCACCATTATCTGTGAGAATATATACACAATATTGAACACAACTGTAACAAACATTTGATATTTCTTACCTTACTTACAAACAGTTAATTCATTAGAGGGGATACAGAGAATTAGGAGACAGCATGAAGGTTGGAGCCAATGATTAACCCTGGTTGGGATTTTACATGTACATGGAGGCCCAAGCACATTAAATCTTGACCACAGGCTCTGCACAAGAGTATTTAAATGAAGACTTAAAGGACTCTATTTGAACAAACTAGAGATGGTGGGAAATCTTAATGCACGTTCCAGCACTATAGGTTTGAGGGTGTGTCAGAACCAACCACACCTCTCAGCGATTACTTTCGCAAGGAACAAACCATGATTACGTTCAGTATGAACATAAAGCAGTGCAATTACATTCTTAATGACGTTGCGCCTTAAGGTTTTGCAAATATGTTAGTCCTTAAAGTAATCAATTCCAAATGGAAAAACATCTTGTTGTGAATAATATTCAGGGTTACGGTTAATTTATGTTTAAGTTTAGGCATCACAGTACTGGCATTAGGATTAGGATGTAGGTTAAGAGTAAGGTTACAAAGACAGAAAAACATCTGTCTAAACAACACAATTCCCCAACAACAAATATCTTCATGCTGGAATTGAACTCACAAACACGCCTGCCCACCATCCCCAACCACAACGCCCTAGCAAACAGCTACTATTTTATTATGAATACTTTTATAACAGCCCCTTGCAGCCAGGTTCCAACAGTAAATAGCTCTTCTTATATGTTGACACTGAACGTTATCGCGAGGACCAGTAGCCCTGGGATGTATTCATACTGAATGTAATAAAGCTGATGAAATGTACATACTGAACATAATTGCGTTTTCTAAAATATTTACATGTGCGCATAATAACTGAGATGTTGTGTTGGTCAACCGTTCTTGCAATTTTCTTTAGGTATTTTGTCAGTGTTCACCACCTTTTGTCAATATTTGGGAGAGGCACCTTTTGCAGCGATTACATCCATGTGTCTATTTGAATAAGTTTCTATCAGCTTTACACATTTATGTTTTCCCATTGTTCTTTTTATAAATGCTCATGCTCCGTCAAGTTGGATGGGGCCTTTGGTGCACAGCAAATTTCGACTCTTTCCATAAATTCTCAATAGGATTGAGGATTGGGCTTTGAGCGGGCCACTCCAGGATATTCACAGACTTGTCTTGAAGCCACTCCAGCATTGTCTTTGCTTTGTGCTTTGGGTCGTTGTAGTGCTGAAAGCTGAATCTTCACCCCAGTCTGAGGTCCTACAGTATGTGCTCTGGATCAAGTTTTCCTCAAGGATGTCTCTGTATTTTTCTCTGCTCTTCCTTCCCCTTAATCATGATCAGTCTCCAAGTCCCTGCTACTAAGAAGCTTCACAGTAGGGATAGTGTGCTCAGGATGATGTGCGGTGTTAGGCTTGCGCTCTATTTTAGACCACAGAATCTTCTTCCACTTGGTCTCAGTTTCCCACATGCCTTCTTAGAAACCCTAGTCAAGATGGGGGTCGTAAGGACATCTTGCACCCGGGCCTGGCATCACCACGTCACGCCAGTGGTTGTAGCACAATAAAATGTAGAACACTTTTGAGAAGAACTGTAAAAAACTGCAGTAAGTCAGAACATGTATAAAATGTAGTGGAAAAAAACAGGATAATTTTTGATGTGAGAGAACCATTTAGGGGGCATTGCATTTACGCCACATGAAAGCCCATTCATCTAAGTGCAATTGAATATTCATTTAAGGACACACTAACATACCGTTATTTGATCAAATTCCAACCTGTAATCATTTAGCAGTGCTTACTTTACCATAAGACAATGAAGCATATCTGTAGTAATGTATGTTATTTTCATGCATATTGTGGGATGACCCTGTTTTGAATTGTCAATTGGCTTATAGAGCTCTATAATTTTCAAAATAAACATTACATTATGAAAACCTATTTGATGTTTTAATTTGAGTAGAACGAGTTCAAGGTGACATTTCCTTAAAATGTTTTTCAAGAATAGATTAAAGTTAAAGGAAAGTTTTGCTATTTTTGAAGATGGGGTCTTTTTTCAGATTATCTAGCATAATCCTTGACTGTAGAGACATATTTTTTTGGAATTATTACAGGTTTTTTGATTTTTTTAAAGGAAGCCTTTAAAAAAATTGTAGTCTGGAGGCCTCCATTGTAGCCTCCGGACTACAATGGAGGTGAACGAGGCAACCAATATAGCGTTTGAAAATATATGATATATTTGTTTTTCCAAAATGGGAAGGCCAGGGTATATTGATATAGTTCCCTGTATGTTCTCTGAAAACAATTTGTGCCAAAACGAGCATTGTTTCAATGGTTATCGCTGTTTATTCTTTCTAGAAAATGTATAAGCAGCTGCTGCGCGGATGAATCTGTCTGTAAGGAGGCTGTATCTGTAACCATCTTAGTTTACACAACTGTAGCTCACATTAGCTAGTATAGACTACGAGCTCAAACAAAATTGCCAGCAATTTGTATTAGCAGCTTGGAAACCAACGCAAATCGGTCTGTGAGGAGGATTTATCCGGCAACCGGCTTTGTTCACTAAACTGTAGCCCACATTAGCTAGTATTAACTACTAGCTCAAACAAAAATGCCAACAAGTTAGATTAGCTGCTGGTAAACTGATGCAAATCTGTCTGCGAGGTGGAATTATCCAGCAACTGGCTTTGTTTACAAAACTGTAGTTCATGTTAGGAGTGGGATTTATTGCTACTAGTGCTGTCAAACGATTAAAATAATTAATCGCGATTAATCACATAATCTTCTGTAGTTAATTGCAATTAATCGCAATTTTAGTGCGTTCAAATTTTGCCCTTAATACCCACTTTTCTGTTTAAAAAGCAGTGCATTATGGTAAAAACATACTTTATTTTATTGCAAACTATGGACAGTGCTTGACTTGGAATTAAATAATGCAAGTTGTCAATGCCCTTAATTTGGTTTAATATACATACAATGTCAGTCCATAACTTACCACAACTGGCTGCATCTAAATGTTGCCCATGTAAATCTAAACAGAATCTTGCCATCTCATATTGTTTTCTTGATTAATGCACCAAGGACACTATCTGCTACTTTAGGCTACTGTATAAAACACATAATGAGCCCCTCTTATCTGGACAGCTACATGGTGTGCAGGCATTTAACCCATTGAATCACACCTAAGCTGGTCAAGCTATTGTCCTTTGATGTTTAGGCTGAAATGTGGTTAGAATGGGGTTCAGGTGAATGCCTGTAAACATTAGATTTCCTGAAAGATGTTAGACACAACCAAATACTTCATAAAGTATCTCTATTAAATTTTTCCCAAATTCAACCAAATGCATGAGGTAGGCTACTTGAATAGGCTATGGCATAAGGTAGTCATGGTGGCTAGAGTTGTTATATACAAACATTAAATCAGAGTACATCTGGAATTCATGCAGAGCACAGTTGTTTGCTCATTTTACTATGAGAATATGCTTTGGTGGACATTAATGGCTAGCTCAGATTAGCAAAAACATTAAATAATGACAACTTACCATGCTACAAGCAGTGTTAGCAGGTGGATTCATGCAGCAGAACTAGGGGAGCCATGGCTAGCATTCCTGTTTGATGAGTTTGGTGGGTTTGAAGTGAGACTGGGGTGCGGGGCGCAAGGAGAGATATTCCCATTTCCTCACATCCATTCAGCAAACGCATGTGTAGTCTACTAACGCGTTTTTAGGCTGTTGTTAAACTAGTGCTGAGTAAACACGATTCACAACATGAGCTCTACCTACACCACAGAGCTCTACCTTCAACGGGTGTCAGTATAGCCTCTATTCTGAACAAATCCTCGTTTGCCACTGGCTGTTTTAACAGCTTATTAGTCAGTAATAGGCTTTACCAGTATCTACTAACTTACTGGAATAGTCATAGGAATTGCGCAATTGCTAGCGAGATGGCACAATAAATTTTTTTTCTTTCATGGCATAACAACGTACTTTGTTCTTTCATTCGTGAATGACATTGATACAATAACTATCAAGAAAAGTGACGATAACTAACTTTTTCATGAAGTGAAAAGACGAGAGAATCGTGGAAATAAAATAAATAAATGTCGTTGTTCACAACAGGTTTGAACTTGAGCCTTCCACGTGAGAGGCACTGTCTTTAATCATAACGCCACGGCATTTCGCATTTCACAAGTCGCTAAACACTATTGAGTACTGTGTTAAACTGACTAACGTTTCTTATTAAGTTTACCTCCACCAGAAATAGCGTCTATGTTACTGTTAGCTTTTGCCACTGGCCGTTTTAACAGCTTATTAGCCGGTAATAGGCTTACTGGTATCTACTAACTTCTTAGGAATAATCATAAGAATTGAGCAATTGCTAGCGAGACTGAAGATGAACTTTTACATGCCAAAAACAGTTGCAATGTAACCGAATACAATTTCAGGTTTCGGTTTTAGCCAGTGAAGTTTTCGTCAATACGGAATAAATCCCAATGCGTACTTCGCTTCGCCTGCAAGGAGATACGAACTTGGGTTTTCTAACCACTACGTTATTTAACATGGGTCGGTCGGTCACTCACTCACTCACTAAGAGACATTCGCTCTTAGCCGGCTCCGCTTACGCGGTCCGGCAAAAAATGCCTGTGAATCGCATAGGTCAAGTCAACCGCCAATAAAGTTACTGGTAAACAATAAATGTGTGATAGTAGCACGATCCTGTCAGCTCCCACTAAAGACAAGCTCTTACTGGATGGCGCCGAGGCTCAAAATTTAAAAATGCGTAAACGGCGACAAAAAAAGTTACGGCGTTAAGTGTTTTAAATTAATCATACGCATTAACGCGTTAACTTTGACTGCCATAAATGCTACCTAATGCCAGTCGAGAACCTTGATGTGTCTGTGGATGAGGCTGAATTGGCTCCAGCGTGTGCAACAGATGGCACTGACTCTCAAGCTCTTATCAACTGGACAATTTTGGAAACCTTCCACGTCCCCAAAGAAACTAGAAAAATAGGCAGAGGCCGGAGGGACCAAACAGACAACAATCAATTCTGTAAGTAGGCATGTAATAGCTATTTGGATAATTCTGTCCTAAGTCCCGTTCTGCAGGAATAGTATGGGGAGGCACTGAAATGATTACTACTACGGAGCATTGGCACGATTTTGATACTGTTGGGAATGGGCATGTCAGTTATTTTCCCTGACTGATAACATTCTGGAATGACGGCCTGTATTTTAAACAATTAGGTAGATTTCATTTTATTAACACAATAAGGGACTGCACATTCTAGAAACATTTTGATAAATGTATGTAAATTGTGCTTGCTGCTAGCTAGTAAACTCCAATGAGGTCAGCACTGTAGTTCAGCTGTTTTGAACCAGCACCGGGCTGTTAGCTTGAGTGCGGAGGTTTACAGATACTGTGAGGTAGTGCATTGTTTGAGAGGTAGTGCATTGTTTTTTAAAAATTGTTCGGTTTCACGTAGAACATATCCTTACAATACAATGCTCGTTTTAGCTCAATTTTTGCGGCCTTCCCATTTTGAAAAACCGAATGTATCATATATTTTCAAATGCTACATCGGTTATCCCGTTCAGTTCCATTTTAGTCTAGAGAGAGACTGCAGGAAATATCTGAAAAACTCAAAACTGAAATAATTTATGAAAAAAAATGTCTCTATGAACTATAGGATCAAGCTGGATAATCTGTAAATAGGCCCCAGGTTAAAAAATAGGGAACCTTTCCTTTAAGGTGTAGAAATTATGCGGGTGTAATGTGCTAGCTCAATTGTTTACTTTCGTGTTTGCTCAGCTGTTTATTGTTGATTTCCAAGCTGTCGATATTGCAATATGATTAAACAAAGGTTGATTATTGATGTCAAGTTGATGTGACAGGTTAGGTTAAATTTGAAGTAACTCCAATAATAAAAAAAATTCAATCCTCTTTCCCCAACCACAATAAAACACTTTCCAAATTAATTACAGTTGATAATAAGAAATTCCCCTTTTCAATAGAAAATTTAATTTTGTCCTCACTGAGGGTTTCCGCAAGCTCTGAGATGGGTTAATTAGACCATATTTGGCTTTTTTATAAGCTTCCACTAATTTAATTTGCTGAGTTGAGAGGAAATGTCACATTAATATGTAGCCTAATCATTCATTATTTAATGTAATCACACTTTAATAGTGAGCATCATGTTACTGTGGGGAAACACTTTTTTCTGGTGAAATAAGTGTTAACATCTTCATCCTTTATACAAAACTAGCTCTTCTGTTACCAAGTTTAATGGATTGGCCTAATATGTAGTTGAGTTTACGGTAATTGAAGTATGTTTGGCAAAATTCTGGCAACAGAACAGGAGCAAATCATTTCCAGTTGCCAAATGATTGAATAGAAATATTTTCATGGAAATGTATCATTTGTAAAATTAATGAATTACTGTTTATTATTATAGCTAAATACATCTCATACACAATATTAATATACAACCAGGATTTATACTGTGTAGCTTATGAAGACAACCTGGAAAACGCTAATCTCTATTCAGTCCCTGAAAATAGTGGGCAGCAAATAGGAATTCATCTTGGCATGTGTAATGTAATTCAATGTGGTTGGTGGATTAAAGCGGACACGCAACATTTTTGGATATTCTTTAAATGATAGATATGAAAATACAATATACAGCAACAATACAGTGGCTTGTAGGAGGAGTGTTCAGTATATACAGTACATAGCCATGTCTTCTGGTAAAGATGAGCATGAAGCTAAACTTTGTGCCATTATGTCAAACCACATGCAGGATGTTCTGTCAGCTAATTCTGGTTTATCCTGGGAGGTCAGACATTTATCCACCCCAAAAAAGACAGGATGTGGAGTAGGAAATTAATATAAAATATGCTACAAAACTTCCAACAACTTTCTATGAGTACTTTATATACATCTTGAATGTTCATTCATATTACATTCTTAAATCTACATCATCATCATCATCATCATCTGCGTAACATTTCATAATTTTGTCAGTAATGCAGAGCAAGTCATGGTTTAAGTCTACCTAAAAAATAATCAGAATGAAATAATAAAAAGGTAGGAAGAGATAAACAGCATAGAGAAATTATCAAAAAATAAACAGACATCCTCATTTGTTGACATATTTCTTTTCAAGTTAATAATTTTCCATTGGTCCTTTATGGTACCATTACTACTTTTGCCCTCAAGTTCATTCTCACTTTGGCAGTTCCATGTGATTCACAAACATGTTGCTTCTAGTTTACAGCCTCTGACTGTAGCAATAGGTGCTGTCCAGGCCCACTTCACTGTGAAAGGCATAAGGGTGAGTTCGCTATAAGTGCAGTGAGCACACAGACTACACCACCTCTTTTAAAGCACTGTCATTTAACCTCTCCATGTAGTTCTGGAGCTCCTTGGAGTCGCCAAGCTCTACATCTTGGCACACCCACTTAATGTTCTGGCTATGACCCACGCTCAACGTGCTAACACTGGGACAGCCGTCGTCTGGTGGAATGGTGGTGAACGTGGTGAACTTCACCCGCTTCCTCTTTGTGGTCGGCGAATCTCCCTTGCTGTCCTTGGCTGTGGCTGTGCACCCCCCCGCATCTGCTCCGCGGTGCACCTGGCCCTGCACGTTCTTCTGGGCCAAGCACCCGTTGAGCAGGTGGCTGCCCTCTTCCAGCCCTGCAGTGCAGTCCACCATGGAGGTGAGCTCGTCCTGCTGGGGAGACAAGCTGACCTGACTCTCCAGCAGCTCCGCCTCATTCCCCAGCCACACCCAGTCATGGGCATGGTTCAAGCTCTCCTGACCCTCAACGGATAGCTCCTTGTGGCGGTACTTGAGGGTGTAGGAAATGCAGTTGATCAGAAAAACCAGGATGGCAAGGCAGAAGACCCCCAGCAGGGCGTACATGCCAATCTCCAGGTCAGTGAGTCCCCGGGCCGTCTGGATCAAATCATCCTCTATGTTGCGACTGCGAGGGAGGTCCACCTGGGCGGGGAAGTCGGAAAAGTCCGGCATGTTCTGGAACCCGTCGTCCGAAAGCTTGTTTCCGTTGGGCCTCCTGATGATGGCGCTCTTGGTGGTGGTGGTGAACCTTCTCATGACGGAATCCTCCATGTCAGCGACGGAGCTACCATAGTAGTGTGTGTCCAGACCAGTTCTGTCCTGAGAGGGGGACTGCTGCCTGTGGTCGCCGGCCCTGTTTTCAAGCTCCTCGGCCTCCGCCCCATAGTCACTGCCTCTGGAGGTGCCGCTGTCGCTCTGGCCAAACTTCACCCTGACGTTGCAGTTCCCCGCAGCCAGCACGCTACGCCGCTTGAACTTCTGGCAGAGCTCGCAGACGGTCATCTCCACCCGGACTAGAAGGCCTTGGCCCTCAGCCTCGATCACGATCACGGGCCACTTCCAGGAGGGGGCCTGCTGGACCGTCACCACCTCCTCATCCAGGGACGTGGCCGTCAGGACAAAGTGCTCTGGGTTATACAGGTCCAGAGGAGCCATGGAGCCATCGCTGAACTGCAGCCACGCACTGATCAGAGCCTCCTGGGTACACACACACACACAGTAGGTAGGACAAAATGAACCAAACACAAACATGGATATTTCTAATGAGCAAAGGAAATAAAAGTTATCTTCTAAAGTATCGTTGACCACACAAGGTCAACAATGTTAAAGTAACAACAAACTCAACGTAAGTACAGATTAATACTTAATACTACTTCCAAATCCATTTATTCATTAGTTTTAGAATATGAGACAAAGCCTATTTCAGCAATTTGCTTTTGCTGTTATTTCATTAGTCAAGCTAATCTTATACAGCACCCTACAGCATAATTCTTAAATGGCAAAATGAAACATTAAACCATTTCCAAAGCAACATTTTGCCAGAAAACTCAGTACTTCAAAAATACAAAGGGTCAGAATGTAAAAAGAAAGCTATTTTTGATACTACTTTTAAAGATGTAGGCCTACAGCACTGTAAGCCATTAAATGCCATATACACTACAGTAGTGGAAATGGCGAGGCAGAAAATGAGAAGCGCATTAAGACCCACTCGGCTGCTGTGCTCAGCACACAGATCGGAAGATAGCAAAAAGACAGTCACATTAAAGACAGTTCATGCAAATTGGGATTTGCCACATGCAAGAATCTTAACACCCTTTCTAGCCGTGAATCTGCAATTTGCTCAATAATATGGCCACAGGACAAATCCCTGGGAACAATGGAGGAGATCCCCTTAGGGGGCTGCCTTTGCTCTCCAATTATAGATCCTCAAGGGGAATTACTGGCCGCTTATCTCTTGATGGACATCTTCCCTACAGAGATTGGGATGATAAAACTAGCCTCCATCCCTCACTTGAGAGAGGACCAGAAATATAGGAAGCTGATATTGGAGAAGCTGACAGATTGGATCCAAGAGATCACGAGAAAGAGAGGGATGAAGGAAGAGAGGTGTCAGACGATCACTCAGCTCAGCCAGCAAAAATGACAATATGTTACCTCAGAGAGGCATGTTGCTTTTACATGCTCTGACAGTAGGCTCATCTGTCTCACGCATGTATTTACACACACACTGTAGACTTCAAATAAGATATAAACTCTCCCGCTGCCCTCTCTTACTAAAACAGCCGGCTAATCCAGTAGTACGGTAGTTTCCCATGAGGATACGTACAGGATGTTGAACCAACCTGTTTTGGGCTCTGTAGCACTTCCTGGGTAGTTGCCGTGGCGAGGATAGCCCGGTTGCTTCCTGGGCTGAGTTTCAGGGACAGAGCCAGGCCGGTGACCAGCTGCACCCCCAGCTCTGTGATGGTCACTTTGTCATCGACCACCGTCACTGTCTTCTCCGCCAGGATGGAGTCAGAAAGGGGGGACAGCACCTGACCAGGCACACAGAGTTGAGTTGAGTCCATTGGGATCCAGGTTATGGGAGCGACATAAATATACATAAGAGAAAAAAATAAATAAATGATTTCCCGTAACATCATCCAGCCTGAACTATATAGAGGGGATGTTAGGTGAGTCAGTCTTTCAAAACATTGCATTAAATACACTGTATTGACAGATGTGTATTACACCCCACACTCATATCAGATCCATCCACTCACGGCTGAGTGGACATACACTGTTTACATCATCTAAATGGGGAGTCTGAGGATATAAAATTATTTTAGGATGCTCTGTAAATCCTACAGTAATTCTAAGCTCTGACCTTGATGTCAACATTATACAACATTACTGGCTTCCATTTAAATTGATGATTGTAAAGATTGAGTTATTTGTCAGTACTTCAGGAGACCTTGACAAGCCCTTCCACATCTCCCAATCAGGTGTCATGTATTTATCTGGAGAGAAAATCACCTGCATACACAAGTAACAATCAATGGGTAATTTCTGCTGTAAAAGTACCTTAGCTGGTAATCTAATTGGAGCAAATCGGTTTTCATTAACTCATTTAGAAAATAAATGAGAGCTTTCCCTGAATACCCATTCACTGAGACCCCTTTCCAGCTCTCAGACAGACAGGTATTCACAGTTTTGGCCAGTCTTGTCTGGTGTTGTTTTCCACTGTTGGGCTTGAGAGTGTTTTTTTCCTCTGCGCCCAGCCAATTGGTACCCAGGAGTCAGGCTGGCTATGGATGAGTGTAGAGGTGAGGGCACCCGCAGCCAGATGGATGAGTCCACGCTGTCAGACTGCGGATCACTCTCATACAGATCATTACCTGTCTGCTATCTATCCAGTTAGCCAGTGGAGTCTGACAAATGAAGGGGCTCTGCTGGTGAGAGATCAATTGCTTCCTTTCCGCACCAGGGTGAGGCCCCATTTAGTGTCACCGCACCTTAGAACTAGTGACATTGGACCAGTGAAATCGACCTGCCTGGTTGACTGCACACATGGTGATAAGGAAAGTGTGAATAAAACTCAGATGTAGATATTATCTCCACCCCATAATTACAAATGGCAATGTTTTGACTGACTTAAAGGTATAGTTTACATTTTCCCAAAAGACACCCTTTATTTACTTAATCAGTAAACAGTGGTGCAAACACTAAATAGGAGGTTCACTCAAACAATATAGAGATACAGTTTATTACATACAATGCTCATATGACTGCGGCAATAAACAAAAAGCTTTGTGGACAAAATCACAAACTATGCCAGTATGATATTTTTAGGCTTATTTTGGAAACGGACAGGGATGTTTTACTGTTACTTTTTCCGTTACCCCTCCCCTCACTATTCTAACTTACTGGCTCTGTTGATGTTTGCTCTGTGGTGGTACAGAAACTTGGTCATACAAGCACAGATATACCTGGATGGTAGTCATCCCCATGTCTAATCCCGCTAGTATGCGTCCATCCTGTAGCTGTGCTATCTGAGGGTCCTCCACCTTCAGGAAGTCCCACACCAGCCCAGTGATGTCCACCTGCCAATCACTGCCTAGCATGTAGGTCAGCTGACCACGTGGATCGGCAGATTCGGCCACAAAATGTGTCAACACTCGAACCATGGCATTCTGGTACTGTAAGGTGCAGCTCCGCCCTCTCCGGTCTTCATCATCCTCATCATCACTGTCCCGTGCAGACCTGCCATTACAAACAAAGCTAGTCATATAATATGAAATCCTAAACTAACCCCAAACACTGGACATGTTTAAATGAAGACTTAAAGTTGACATTAACATCTCTAAAAACCACCCACTGATCCTCCAATATTACCTATTTAATGACTATGGTACAAGTTATTTTCGAGAGGCTAAGTGTAATTAGTGCATGCATAAAGTGTGGTATTCTAACTCTCTCAGCTTTTCTGTCACGGACTGACAATATAGCCGTGTATAGTAATGTCAAGGTTCAAAAAAGCCAGTAAGGAGTCACGTCTGCTGACAATGTTAAAACCAAAACACATTTGTTGTAATTTATTCAAGCCACTAATCATATGTTGTGTACTTTACATCAGATTAAGTTTAGATTTACCCTCTACTTTCACCATGGTCAGTTTCCAGAGCTTGAGCACATGTAAAACAATACCTTGGAGCTCAGTTCAATCAAACTCACTTTGCAGCATGTAGGGAGCAGCAGTTTTCCCGTAAAAAAACGATAAAGCGTGTATCTGGCTAACAATACTGTACTGTATAACACATAACAGTATTTCTGTCATGATTTGATTTTGTTATTCATTCTGAAATTATATTATTTTATTTGCTCGAGATTCATTAAAGCATACCATGACAACTTCTTGCGTTGTCTCTGTTGTCTGTTATAAAGCTGGCTTGACACACTAACAGAGTTGGATCAGTTGGTCTGCACAGTTTATTCTGGTGTTTTTTTTTTAATTGCAACCAAGGTCAATTTAGCTCTAAGCTCTATGTAATCTCCCTTTAGTAGTGTGTTAAGAAATCCAGCAGTAGCCTGCAGATAATATGCATGTCCCACGTCTCTGTTGCAATCCCCTCACCATATTCACAATCTGTTTATTACGTTATGTAACTGACAAGATCATTTTGGAGAATGACAACAAGCTTTCATGGCAGTCTGGTTTTTTATTTAGTTTGAGCCTCAAAAAATATGTATGAATTCTTCAGTTAAGTTAGTTAAGTTAACTAAGCAATATTTCTGACTTCCAAATACACTTCAGACCAGTGTTTGAATCCAGGCCATACAGGCCATATTTGCTCCATGCTTGCCCCAGGGATAATGTCCCAGCAATAACAACAGGGGTTGACAAATATGATCCAAGTCTGTTGTTTATTTTTAACTAACATTAATATCTGGAGTTATTCCAAAAGTTATGTGTAAGGAAAAAATGCTAATGTGCTGCAATGTTGAAAAATGGTGGTGAAACTAGTGACTTGGAAAACTATTGCCCTACTTCTAAATTGTCCTGCCTAGCAACAACTCTAGAGTCTTTGGTAAATACACAGTTGCATTCCTTTTTTTTGCTCAAAACCACATTCTGAACTATCAAACTGGTTTTAGACCTGGGCACAGTATTGTAATTGCTACTACATTGGTTGCAAATTATACTGCCAAAGCACAGGATGAAAAATCTAATTGTATGACTTTACCTGTAAAAGGCTTTTGATACAGTTGATCAATCCATTTTGATGAAGAAATGTACCTTGAATAAATAATAGGCTAGTTTCATTTATGTTAATGTTTTGATTTGTTGAATCATCCAAATTTTTTCCCTTTTTGTTTTAAATATTTGTATGAATTCAGGACATATATTTCCCACTGCTGTACCATAGTCTTGTATCATTTGAAGTGTGGTGTCTATAAAATACAATTGTTTATTTGAATGGATATGATGCTGTTCGAACTATTAGGGGCTTGGGCCCATTATTTCCACATTTAGCAAGACAGACAAAGTGAGAAAGACAAAACACAGAGGAAGGTTAGTTCCAAAGCATCAAGAGGAAGCCATACCAAAGTACACATTTAACAAGATGTCAGAAATGCACACAGGCAAAATCGAAAAAGGCACCTCATGTTAAATCATGAGGATTGAGAAACATGAGATTGACCAGAGATGCCAGTATAGAAACCTCCCCCTTTTGGATGCCGAATTTGGTCAGCCACCACTTCAAAGCACCAAAGAAAGCAGTTATCTTAGAATTTTACTTAGATCAGGAAAGAAGGATATGGGCGAACTGCTCTGAGCAGACTTCAAGTGACAGAGGGGACTGGGGACTAGCTCACGCAGCTCTGAGCTGTCTTCAATATATGAGACAATCACCCATAGTAAATGCACTTGAGGTTGCATTGATCACAATTTATTTTTTGAATTCCTCCATGAAGAAAAGCAACAAGGATGTAAGGTTTTGCACAGCTAAGCCTTGCTTATCGACCAGAAGAAAATAACATGGCCTAATATAACTTAAGAAACCTAGGCCTTCTCATTAGACACACACCAACATATGTGCTAAGGGCAACTTAACTACGTGATCTTTCATCTGGAAAACACGGACGGGCATTCAAAGGTTGAAATACTCCATCTTATCGACCAATCGCCACCAAGATGCATTTGAATCTATTACCACAAACTTGCTTAACCCAGAAGGCTTCCAAACCGTGCTGCCTGACAACGCTGCTACACAAAGGGACTAAGAAAGTACCTTAAGTATTGATGTTTTCATTCCCACATTGATGGCATGTGATTATTCTCAGGATCTAGTATTGAGGGACAATTATAAAGTTAGTCTTTTGTAAAAAAAAGTCTTAGATCAATACATTCTTCTAGTTATTAAATATATTTGAGTGTGTCTGAGGTTACTACAAATTTGCTCAAACCATCCATTTGAGACTTCTGGTCTAACAATATATTTTTAATAAATAATCAATAGAATTATGAACAAATCCCTATTGTGGTTTTACACATTGAAAAACTCCAGTAAAGGTTTTACGGGGTATTCTGTCTTTCTGTTAGTCTCGAAATCAGACATTAACACAGTCAAGTGTTACAAAATTAGGCACACCTATCTATTGTTTTGTGTGAAATTGAGCATGCTGAACATTTTAATGTGGTTTCTCTTCATTCCATTTTGCCCTTTAATGCAGCATTGTTGGAGACTCACTAGAAGGGGCCACTGGATCGTCAAATTAGCCCCTACATCCTTAAAAGTTTCCACTCCACTTGGGCAAATTGTGAAGCCATGTGTCAATGCACAAATGAGGGGCTGGGGAAGAGAATCAAGAGGACTACATAATGTAATGAGCCCTCTCATCCACTGAGACCATGCTGTTCCCCAGCTAGTTAACGCCCGTATCTAGAAACTTCATACTGCCAAAGGATCATTCGCTTTTTATGTAAGTAGTCTTTGTCTCTGTTTTTACACAAATGTATACATTATGCAGTAGTAAATGTGATTTAGCTGTCATGCTGGTTTGAGATTTAATTTTATACATAAAGGAAAAATTAAATATCAGCTACAGCAACAATATCTAGGTACTTTCTTCAGGAAGGTGTTCGGAAGTGACATCCAGATGGTTGCATCCAGATGTCAACCATACTACAAGTTAATTGTCCCTCGATCGCCCATCGGAATAAACATCACTTTGTTTTTACATGTTTTAACTATTGCTTTGCATCTGCTGTGCCAACTGGCCAACATCGACTAGTTAGCTAGTCGGAAAGGGCTGAGCAGGACGATTGACTTAGCCGACTGAATCAAATACATACATCTCCACTTGACTCTCAGTGGCGCAATATAAGCCATGAATTTGCGCACCAGGCGTTTCCATATAGGTGGGATAATATGGCTGTGTATCTTTTGTCTGACTTTTAGGGAAGAATATATCTTGATCTCATTCTACCCATTTATTTATTCTGTATACAGGCTTTGCTCATTACATAGTATTCTAATCGAGTAAGCATGAATTACTTGCTCAATTTTTGTAAGCTGCTCTGATTTAATCAACCTGAGTATGTCGCCCACAGCTCTGCCCCTTTAATGACGTGCAGTATGTATATAAAACCCTGAAGACCGGAATGTTTCCCAGGCTTTCCCTAGAAGTTGTAGAAAAACTGCACATAACAAACCATTCATTTATAGTTTAGAGGTCTTATACAGGTCATTATTAACCATTTATTATAGTAAGTTAGTTTTTTTTGGCCTCATTTAAAGTATGGGCTATTTATATTTAATAAATAATTCAGTCATTGAACGTGTAATTAAAAAGATTGTCACACTTATATAATAGTGTTACATGACATTAAAATAAAAAAAATATTCAGAAAATGATAACCTACAATTTTACTAGAAGTTACTTTTTTACCAGAACATGTATTCCAGACAATCTCAGTCTAATCATTGTTAATAGAAACACTGCATAATCTAGTAAACTGCATGACTGAGTATTTGTTCCATACAGTATGTCTTAGATACACAGAGATACAGATTGTGAAGACTTATTAGGCAGGTGTGTTTGTTTGAGTCATTAGTGTATGCAAGAGAGCTGTCAGTGTCTAGTCTTATTGCTAGACTTTGCATTTGAATTGGTATCCTTTGCGAGTGTATAACAGCATGAGGACCAAAGAAGTATCAATTGTATTTAAACTGGCCGTCATGAGGGAGATACTTAAGAATGTATAGATCAGATACATAGCCAAACCATCAGGCAGGCCAAAATAAACTGTTTGATATACAAAGAAGAAAGAAAGCTCAGGTTAGCTCTGCAATGGCAAATTATCTGGTATTCCAAGGAATACCTCAACAGTGATGAACAAAGAATACCCCATAATAAAAAAAATACAAACTAGAACTGTCTGACAGATAGGGAACAATCTATAAGGGGTCGGCGGGGATGTTAGCCACTAACATTTGCAAAAGACTTCATCAGACTAACTACACAGGCTGGACTGCAAGGTGCAAAAACACTAGTTAGCCTCAAAATACAGAGTTCAGAAAAATAATATTGTAGACAGATAAGACAAATGTTAACATGAATGATAGCAAGAGGAAAGTGTGGGGAAATAAAAACTAACTGGCATACCAACAATTCTGTGAAATAAGGAGGAGGGATGTTATCTTTTGGTCATATATGGCTGCCACTGGAACTGGTTCACTTGTCTTCATTGATGATTACTACTGACAGCAGCAGTAAGTTAAATTCTGTAAATAATCGTCATATTTGCACAGATACTACCAAACGATTCAAAACCCATTAGATGGCACTTCACCTTACAGTAGGACAATGACTCTAAACATACTGCAAACTGGAGTTTTTATGGCCAAAAGTGGAATATTCTTGCCTGGCCAAGTGTATTAGCCAACATGAATGCAATTGAGGGATTGGCTGTCCCAAAGAGCTTGAGATGAAACACAAGGACTATCATTCCTTTTCTGTGGGTGCAGTACTCTTGGCTTCTGTCACTATAGAGAAAACAGTATACCATCATAACCCCATCATTCACATCACTTTCTGTATCTTAAAAAAAATCAAATGGCACTTCAATCTTTAGGCCAATGTTGTGTCTGCTCCCAGTAGCAGAAATAAATCCCTCCTTATAACCTTGAGAATACCTTATCAAAGTGGAGAGACCTGGTGAGCCATAGCATCCATACATAAAAGGAGTCTTAAGATAAAATAATTTTTGGGAAGATTATTGGTTTCTCCAATTAAATCAACAAACTATGTTAGGAAACATTTGTCATATGAATTGTAACTTAGTGCAATTATTGAAATTGTTACGTTATGTTTATATTCTAATGAAGTATACATACAGTAGGTCCTGAATTTGGCGTAATTATCCATGGTATCTTCATCTGAAAACAATAAGCTTATCACAAATTAAGGAGAGACGTACAATTCGCAGTTAGGCAAATTGTCAAATTTTCATTGGAGTGAAAATGTATCCCTTTTTAAAGTGTCCCCCTTTTAAATAAAACATTGAAAAAAGTATGAGGTAGACATCAGGTTTATGACATTTTAAATTGAGATGATGAAATAATGTTCGACTGGCAAATAAAAGAGTGTAAGGGAAAGTTGCCTATGTACTACAAAAAATAATGATCAACTCATTGTCAAAACAAGGCATGTTGAAAGATGGAAATAATATGTTAATTTTAATAATTTAAGGTGAAAAGGTCCTAAAGATATGCTGTACATAGTTCAATGGGACTTATGATTTGATAAACTACAATTTATAAATCTTCTTGTGCCTTTAAATGTACATGCAGATTGCCATGAATAAATGACATCATTTGAACCACTGTAGTACTGTTCATTGGTGGAAAATGTCTGGTGTCCAGTCCAGTAATGGCTACCTGCAGACTGTCTATTGAGTCTGTTGAGATGTGTGATGGTTGTGGTAAAAATCTACCAGAGACTAGCGCTTTGTAACCACTGCCTCTACACATATTACAAAAAGCAGGTAGCATAGCTTACTGTAAGTAAAATTATTGGGACAATCCCAGGGCCAACAAAGTAAATTGAATTGGTTGTTCTGACCTTGAGCAAGACAGTTAACCCTAATTGCTCCAGGCCCTCAGTAAATAATGGCTGATCAACTGGCTATGACCCCACTCTCTTTTATTGGGATATGCATAAAAATACATTTCTAATTCACACTGTGTACATGAGAAAAAGGACAATTATAAGCAAAACCTGAATTATTAACAGATTCAGTAAATCAAATTCATAGCCACTACATGTTGATCATTTATATTAAAATTGTTTTAAAAGTCTGGAATCTGCTTGGCATGGATTGGGTTTGAAGCCTTGGAGCTTATTTAGACTACATCAATTGTTGTGAAAACAATTTTATTTAAATAACAGTTGCATAATGTGGAAATACAATTTTCCATTCTATTATTACTGCCCAGAGTTACACCATGAGGCACACCATGCGTGCACAGCGTTTTGGCCAGAACCTTGACCTGGAAGGAGTATAAACTCTCTGACTATATTTTTTTACCTTTTAACTAACATTGTTTGCATACACAGTTTAAGCTGGATTCAACAGTTAGTGTTTGGGATGTGGGCGTGAAGTGTAGTGATATAACATGTATTACCACCAGCTGGTTAGCTTGGTAGATATGTTTAAACAACCACCTGCTTGTTCATACACATAACTCCTAGTTTAACTCCTAGTTGTATAATGGTTACACCATTACACTCTCTGGAAAAAGGTCATTGGGAAACTTTTGTCTATATTTTCGGTACATAATTGTACATATTTCGGCTTAACCATGCCCTTTGTCATAGTAGTATAAGTAGGTATTTTCACTGGACATTGTCTGCTTATCTATCTCTGATTTGGCTGTATGACCAGGAGAATACATTGGTAGCCATTACAGGTTTCGGGCGTATCAATTGATGCCGAACCATAGGAACAGAAAGGTGCTGCAGCCTTCAAAGCCCCGCATCCCCAAGCAGATCCGGGACGGACCAACAAAATGAGCTGTCGTACACTTTCATATCCATAACATAATTTGGGAGATGGAAAATAAAAATTCAATCTCCTCTTACATCAACCTTTTGATAACAGCATTTGTGACACAAAGGGGCCCTTTCACACTTTGAGAGAGTTAAATGAGAGAGAAATGTTCTATTTAGCATAATCATTTCCACAGCATTTACATTTACATTGGGATGTACTGCCAACTAAGCCAAGTGAGGGTTGAGGACTGGAATCGAGGGACATGTGCATGCATCAGCTTGTCCAGAAGCTTGTCGGTTTCTACTGTCCTGATGTATTTTCATAGGTGACTTTAGGTAGTTTGAATAAAATATATTTGGCAAATAATAACAGCAGGCTAATTGCCATTTCTTCCGCCACCTTAATCACATTTGCTAATTAGGCAATGTTCAATTCATTGGCACAAAATTAATCCATTATTGTTTTCTTAATCAAACCGCCTCAGTCAAACTTTGACATTTCTCTCAATAGAAAAGGATTTCAATTTGGACAAGACAATTATAATGAGAACCTTGTCTCCAAAAATTACAGACATGGCAGATACGTACAAGATTAAATCCAATGCGAATATAATTAGATTAGAATTGTCTATAAATTGTTGTACTTCCCTGTACCAAACAACACTCCACAGAGTTTTTATGGTCATGTTCGATCTGTGAATTACTAGCCTAATCAGTGACAACCAAGCCCATGGCCAGAACGTGTTGCATTAAATTACATAATGATATGTTACAGCAACAAATTGGACCCCAAGTTAAATCAATCGAACATTTGTTTCCCACTCAATGTAGGCTCCCTAATGGTGGAATCAAGTACCTCTTGAAGCTAGGACACCAGAGTCCCTACCTATTTTCAGAAAACTTGAAAAGAGTTTATAATATATCTCAACAGTTTGAACCTTCCCCACCATTGCGTTTTGGAACAAATCATTTTCTTCTTTGTAGTACAGAATTTCCTGATTCTTCACTGAGTTAAAGTCTACTTACTAGCAGGTTGTAGTTGTTCCACCTAGCTAACTTAAGATGAATGGACTGTAAGGTAACAGTGTCTGATAAATACTATGTACATTTAATTTGTGTATTTTTGTAAATTTGTAATATGTACTCCTGTGTATTTTTCTCTCTATTTTTAGAATTACTTTTACTTTATTTTTTGGTTTTACACTACTATATCATATATGTGACCATTACGATATTAATTAATCCACACAATATCTCACTGGCTGTATGATGTAATTTGTTATTGAGGTTCGGCATTTACAAAATAGGGGAGTGCCTTATTCGTAGTGGTCTGTGTGAATGGGCCACTGTAAGATGTGACCGGGTCAGTGTGAATGGGCCTCTGTAGGATGTGAATGGGTCTGTGTGAATGGGCCTCTGTAGGATGTGACTGGGTCTGTGTGAATGGGCCTCTGTAGGATGTGACTGGGTCTGTGTGAATGGGCCTCTGTAGGATATGTGAGGGATGTGACTGGGTCAGTGTGAATGGGCCACTGTAGGATGTGACTGGGTCAGTGTGAATGGGCCTCTGTAGAATGTGAATGGGTCAATGTGAATAGGCCTCTGTGGGATGTGACTGGGTCTGTGTGAATGGGCCTCTGTAGGATGTGACTGGGTCTGTGTGAATGGACCTCTGTAGAATGTGACTGGGTCTGTGTGAATGGACCTCTGTAGAATGTGACTGGGTCTGTGTGAATGGGCCTCTGTGGGATGTGACTGGGTCTGTGTGAATGGACCTCTGTAGAATGTGACTGGGTCTGTGTGAATGGGCCTCTGTAGGATGTGACTGGGTCTGTGTGAGGATGTGAGTAGGTCACAGAGGGCATAACAAGCAGACATCCTTTATGCATTATCAACTGATGGCTCCCAATCTCAACCCAGATGGTATTTTACTCCTGGCATGAATATAATCTGCGGCAGGGCACAATGCAGTGATCTCCAATCTCATCTAAGGTTAATCTAATAGACTCAAACTCAAGGAACAACCTTCATCTGAAAGCAATTTTTTTCCCCTGCTTCATTCACTCTCACTTCTAGATTAAGCTTTTGTACGAGATGCATTTTAACGTTTTGTGTCATGCTGATTTTGTAGTGCCCTGTGGATTCTTTAAGCTATTTGTTTTTGCTGCATGTTTTTTTTCTGTTACAAAGACAAAACGAAGGTCATTTATTGAAAGATGGATGCCGCTGAAATTTCTCCTCTAAAGAAGAACATTGTTTGCTTTTTATCGTACGTTTCTGACATCATTCAAGTGTGGATACTTTGTAATCTTGAAGGAGGTAGTAAGTGACCTAATTTTGGCAAGGTCAGCATTGGAGGACTACACACAGGCACTTATAACAAGACCCATGCAGATGTTCTAAAAACAGAACATAAGAAACCCTTTACAAAGGAAACCAGGAGGAAAGAAAACATTGCCTTGAGAAGAAATCATCATGACATGTTGCACATCCCTCACAGTGAGCACACTTGTGTCTATGAGCTAGGGGAATTCATTAATGTGCCTGCCAGTAAACGGTTATCTTGTCCATGTTGAGGACTGGGAGTGTGTGTGGGGGGGGGTGTTTGGCAGGCACCCCACTCCCAGGCCTGAACACTTGGCAGCCTCCTAGACTCAGGCAGAGCCCTTCTTTTGGTGCTATGTGGGTCCCTTTGACTGTGGAACGATGCCCTGTGCCCACTCTTGTCACCAGTCACGCTGCTACTTTGCAAGGTCACGCCTGTTATTCCCTGATAAACAAAGATGAGAAGAGGACAGGGAGGAAACAAACTCCTAGTTGACTGTCAGCAGCCAGGCCAGACTGGACACATTTATCAACAACGAAAACAGAAATGGGCTCTCCCTGCTGATAAAGGCATACCAACACACAGTTGAAAAAAGATGTCCTACACAACACAACAACCCCCAGAAATCCAAACTCTGCTCAGTCCGTCAAAGTGTTTAATGATGTAACAACTAATTATAAAAGGGCCAGAGGCTGGCAGGTTAGACAGGTTCACTGAGTCCAGGCCAATACAGTACTAATTACAGTAGGTGGACATGATCTCTGATCCCTCCATTGATGCGTGTCAAACAATGTGAGGCCAGCAAAAAGGTGGAGAATGTGTTAGTAGAGACCAGGCCCCTGGGGAGATGCATGACCTTCAGACGGCTCTAATAATGTCAGGCCCTGCACTGAGCCAGGAGAAACCTGGAGCAACCATGGCATGCTGGCCGGCTGAAGGGTGTTACAGTGACAAGCTGTAATGTATCGGTCCGCCATTTGGTTATCACATTGGGCCTGTCGCTCCATTGTTATAGATTGAGGTGTGAGAGAGGAATGAACTGGGGGAGTGAGGAGGGATGGAGAGGAGGGAAGAACAGAGCAAGGAATGGAGGGATATGAGGGTAGTTGTGTCTACTTGTTCTTGTTACCCAGGCTCATCATGACCGCATTCCAATAAGTCCCAAAGTTCCATTCTATACATCACTATCCACACTCATGGGGTGAAGAGTCTTAGTTTAATGGGAAAGGAGTTAGTTTACCTCCTACAGAGTCCCTAAATTCTACACAAATATTGCATATCAGTTTGGAGTGCATTCATCCTCAATCAAATCCAGACAATGTCTCATACAATATTTTACAAAGACTACAATACCTGAAGAACAAGCTACATAAGACCTTCCCTGATAATTTGTCACACGTGAGAGGTATCTGTGAAGGGCACTTTACTTGTCCTACTGTACTTCTGAACCTGCACAGCTCACAGTTATGCTTTGGAATCCTCTCGGATGTTCTGGAGGTTCAGGCCTCATTCAGGGAGGTTTAGATGCTGGTTTAACAGCAATACTATCTTATGGCTTTATTTTTTGGCAAATAATTTCATTCTGATTCATAGGGTGCTTTCCTTTCCTGTTCTCTTAATTTGTTTGTTTTTGTCATTATTGTCTGTTTCCTTTTTATTTATTTTTTTCCCTTTTTGTATTTTTTTAATAAAAAAACGAAAATAGCGCATATCAAATCTTTATTCATGTGTGTTTAAAAAATATATATATATTTATTTGAAACTGAAAACCTGACATTTACAATAACATTAACGCAGATGAAAATCTATTTAAAACAGTAAAACAAAAATAAAGATGCCAGAACATCTTGACGGCTGAAATGAATTACAGCAAGTGCATACAGTATATATGCAGTATATATGCGTGTGGGTGATCAAATTAAAGTCATAGGTTCATACAATGTGCAGAACACTTTATATTATGCTCTTCCAGTCTACCCTGTCTCATTTTCAGATGTGGTTCTATGGAGGGGGAAAAAGGGATACATACCTTTGGCCGCTCACCACAATGGGCACCCTCCAGCCTCTGATCTGGCTGAGTTCCGTGTCAGACACCTCGATCTGGAGGGGCAGCCGTGGGATCCACACATTCATCTCCAGCTGGGCACTCAAATAGCTGTAGGTGAAGTTCACCATCATCCTCAGCTTGCCCTTCATCTCCTTCCCATTCACAAACACATAGTCACACCTGTCTGATACCTGCACAGGAATATGAGAAGAGGAAAGACTAATGTGTAAGTAGCCCCTAAAGTAATCCCCAGCCAAAGCTGAACCAGCTGAATCCAACTAAACAGATGGTGAATGACACAAGAAGGCAGTACAGTAGGTCAACAACACACATTTTCCAAACTGGACTGTGGTCGTTTTTTCTCATGACCCTTACAGAATAAGATACAGACAAGATACAGTGCTGTGTGTCTCTGATGTATTATTTCTAACGTTTGTCCTTTGAGAAATAAGATGAAAGCTTGTCTGGCAGTGCTCGCCCAGCTACAAAAGAAGAGAGGAGGAGAGAAGTGTTGCATATTTGAATGTGTTAAGGGTTGCAACACAGGCCACTAGATTACCAATGCATAAGCCCAGGGACGAAACATAGCACCAACAGCTGGCCGCTAGGAAGAGCAATGCAGATCTCCCCTAATAACATCTCAAAACCATCGGTTTAAAAAAAATGGCTTTTTAGAGGAAATCATTGGGACAATTTCATGCCATTGAAAGAGGCAGGCATTAACAGCTCCTTGTTGTTTTAACTGAATGACTCACTCCTCCACTAACAACTACGCTTTGATCCACACCCAACATCACACTCTCTCTCTCAAAGCTCTATGATGTCGCCATGCTAGTACCACACATACAGCACATACACAAAGGCTCTTCAGAGGGGTAGCCGTTGGCTACTAGAGTGCATCAAACACACACACATTTTAAATACTTTTTTTTTTGGAGCCCACAAATTACACGTGTACTGATAAACATGGCCCACATAACATTAGGGGCTGATATTTCACCAGATTGGCAGCATTATGTCCAGTCACTTTCCGTCCTAACTGGCTTACACAAGACCTGCTCTGTGTAATCATCTAATAAGCAGCTCCTCTCACCACAACCATCCGGAGAACAGAATGTGAATGTGTGCTGTTGGTGAGGAACCTGTCCCAGTTCAGTAGCTGCATGTTGATAATTCAGTCATGTAGCTTTGTCGTTAGTGGCACTGGGCCAAAAAACGAATCCCTGAGCAAGGTTAAAAAAAAATCTGTCAGGCTGTTAACCGACTTGTAATGCAACTTTGCTAAAAAGCTAGTGCATATTTTTTAGGGTTTGTTTTCCTGTAAATTTATTAAAATATGAATGCACAAGAAACATTTTATTACATTTTTCTGCAGTAATATGTTCCCATATCAATTCGCAAAAAAATAATAATAATTCAGCAACACCACTCAGCATATCTTTAAATCAACAGAGAAGCTTGTGAGCATAGTACAGCAAAACAAAGACAATTCTCTTGTTACAGAGACCCTATTGAGTCTAAAGAAATTAATTTGTATTTAGGATTCCAACCTGCTATCAGGTCATAGTGTTACATTTTGTCTTCAAAAAACAGCTGTGGTTGACTCAAATGGTTTAGTAATTACAGACCTTTGCGTGTCTGGAACACTGCACACATTTCATGTGCTTCATTAACAACACATAATGACTAATCTCATTCCCAAACACTTTCGCTCAAGTTTGTGGAAGGTCTGGTGGACCCTTGTTTCATACTTAGCATTCCGTAGCCTATAAGACTACTGCCAGAAATCGGTGGCTAAACTGCCATTGGCTTAGTCAACACATTTGAACAACCAGTCTCCTACTACACCCTCCTCCGAATGTGTCCTTTATGCCGTTGTTTATATTCCCTCAGTTCAAATGTTAGATTTCCTTTTCCAAAACATTTTTGAAAGATGTTTTTGAAGCAGTTCTTTCACAGGCGCACACACTGCACACAGTAAGAGCAATGCATATTTGTTTGAGAAAGCTTGTCTGCTATTCATGGATTGTACTTCTGTCACTTGGCGGTGGCATTGCCATGATGGTCAAAATCTGAATGGGTCTCATTACTTTAAACAGGCTAACTATTGTTTTTTTCTGAATTCACTAGGGGCTTGGAAAAAACATTGCTAAATTGGGCAAATATTCATTCAAAATTTCATCAAAATTATTTAGACAAATGAGTGCCATCAGTTGACAAAGAAAAGTTTGTCAAAAATATCTATGGATGCTAACGTTAGCTAGCTCATTCAGTGCAAACAAAATGAAACACACAAAGGGTTTAGTTACTTGCAATAGCCTGGGGATGAGGTTAGGTGGGGACTAACAGTAAATGCTTACTATGAATGCCATATAGACAACATTCAGACAGATCTACTCACAACAGAATGTGATTGATTACATTGCACCCACATGTGGAACAGATTCTATGCCAATGCAACACACACACACACACACACACAAATAAAAGAGTACGTATGTAATCTATGATGAAAGCAGATACTGTGAGCAAGCTATCGTTAGCAGTTTACCACTTCAATGAGATTGAGATGAAATCATGAAATACATTTTGCAATTTCCAAGTTGTTTAGCTTCTGTCAGATCTGACAGTGAATAAGCATTCAGCATTCACAGAACAGATACAGTAGAGTATCTTTAAGGAAAAGGGCTTCTATAACAGATACCCAGCCAGGTCTTCCAGATACCCAGCCAGCTCTTCCAGATACCCAGCCAGCTCTGCCAGCTCTTCCAGATACCCAGCCAGCTCTTCCAGATACCCAGCCAGCTCTTCCAGATACCCAGCCAGCTCTTCCAGATACCCAGCCAGCTCTTCCAGATACCCAGCCAGCTCTGCCTGAGGCAGTTTAAAAGGATATATTATTTGTTTTCCATGTTAGAGACAATTTTACACTTAGTGTTGTGGCATCTCACAGCAAAACTCTACAGCCCCGTCAAGTCTACATAAAAACACTTTAGTATTCTACTATTACAAGCAAAAAGATGTATAGTTTGAACTATACTTGCTGAATTGCCCTTGGATTTAACAGTTTTAGGTAGAGCTTATACAGTTTGAGATGTACATTTTATAAATCCTTTGATTTTGAAATAAGGATTCCATTTAAACTACAGAACCTGTTTAACAAAAATTAAATTTCTACATAAAAGACTGCAGTTGACTGTTGACTAAAGATTCAAAAATCTTTGCAAGGTATGGAAGTCTTCAAATGGGTTG
>JACXGI010000259.1:101600-129977 GCA_016801175.1 Esox masquinongy
TCACAAAGTGCTTTTACAAAACACCCGGCCTTAAAACCCCAAGGAGCAAACAACAGTAGTGTTGAATTTCAGTGGCTAGGAAAAACTCCCTAAGAAGGCCGAAATTTAGGAAGAAACCTAGAGAGGACCCAGGCTCAGAGGGGTGACCAGTCCTCTTCTGGCTGTACCGGGTAAACATATTAAGAGTACAATTGTAATAGTCATCTAGATTATCACAATCCCCTCCTTCATGCAGTGGTAGCACTAGAGCAGCCATCCATACTTTGGAAATCATCCCTGAGATTTACGTTAAATTAAACAAGTGTGTTACTATACAGAAGAATGGATGGTTCCAGATTATCAGCCGCTACATATTTATTTTCATCAATAGCAAGCAAGGCAGCAATAACTCCCTATAAGAAAAACCTTGATAAACAGTTCCCAAATACCTTATAATTAACTAATAAGATATTTTGCTGTTTGGATACTGGTTAAGCTTAGAATTTCTTTCAGATGTATAGCCAGCTGAAATAAAATGTTGATTGAATACATTAATGTTGTTAACCTTGTCAGTAATTGGCCCAGTATCTAAATAATTTTTTTGGGGTAGAGAAATGGACCGAGCTGCCTTCAATGATTCTACAGTTTCCAGAATATAGCAGGATTCCCACCACATGCAGATTGTGTTAACATAGGAATTTGATTTGGCTTTTCTTACTAGTTTCACACATGGATTTCTCAATAGCCAGAACGACTGCGAGTTTGGCCTAGGTTTGTGTATCAAAGCAGCATCTCTCTTATCAGGGTTGGGTAGGTAACTTTTTAAATGTAATCCATTAGAGTTACAAGTTACCTGTCCACATTTGTAATCAGTAACGTAACTTTTTGATTACTCAAACTCAGTAATATAATCCGATTACTTTGAATTACTTTTAGATTAATATTAAGTGATTATACATCTGCACTCTTATCTTAAATTCAATGCGGTCAAACTCAGTAACGTAATCCGATTACTTTGAATTACTTTTAGATTAATATTAAGAGGCATTAGAAAACAAATAGGAATAGCCTATAAGCAATTGAACACATTTTGCGGAATCAATCAATGTTATAGTTTACATAGCTGGCCAAAAACGGAATTTGCATACACTTGCGTACACTAAATCTGCAGTAGTCGGATGTTTTGCTCCACAACCACAAACGTTGTCAAAACGTTGCAAAAGCCCCAGGCACGCGAATGCCAGTTTGCACTCGTGAACACCCGCACACAAATACATTTTACCCGCGTGAACGTAACCTGTGATTATTAGGGCCACCAGAGATGGATTTTCAAAACGCAAATGAAAGAAATAAACTGTGATTATACACCTGCACTCTTAGCTTAAATTCAATGCGGTCAGCAGCCAATGATAACAAAACATTTCTGAGATGCAAAAGCAGGATAACATGGCCTACCTGTATGGACGGAGTTGAGGTGGCTGCGTCAAATGCAAACCATCATCCATTGGCAAAGTGTTTCCCAACACATTTTCTCCTCAAATGTCGTGATAAATTCCTTATAATGTTTTATCTTGAAGGTAGCGCCATGTTACAGCTATCAAACAAATAGCCTTATCTTCGAAACTCTTCCTGGCTGTGTTGTTCGGTGCTTGAAAAATAGACCTTGAAACTTGAAAAATATATTACACCAGGTAGGCCTATCATTGTTCTGAGAAAGACGCGTCGAGTAGATAACTAAATCACATTTTATATGGGTAGGCTTATATTATCGTAGATACACTCTGTTTTTACCAAAAAATCTAGCGCTTCATCGGTCACTAATCTGGTTATGCGCGCCCACTTTTGCGCGAATGATCACACCCAACAACTGAGGCGCGCGATTGTTATTTTGGTTCAAATAACGATGTTTTTAAAACATTATATAAAACAATCAAACATGCAACGTGTCATAATTATTTCGCGCAACTATTCTTTTTCAATTGAAGTAATCCAAAAGTAATCATATCTTTTTTCAAAAGTATCTGTAATCCGATTACAATATGTTAGTTGGTAACGTAACGGATTAGAGTTACTGTTTTTTTGTAACCTGTTACACGTTACTCCCCAACTCTGTCTGTTATGTATGACCTCCGAGAGCTCTGCAGTGAACCAAGGGCTAGACCTATTTTAAATTTACAATCGTTTGAAAGGAGCATAATTATCTACAGTGATATTGAAGACATTTTAAAAAAAAGGACATGAGGTCATTTACAAAGATCTGCTCAATAAAATGTTTAAAATTCCACTTAGCAATAAAACAGGATTAGCATCTACAATAGGCATTCACACATCAGTTGGACAGTGATCACTAATATCCAAAGAGAGTATCCCACTAGCAACAGAGTATTTGGAAATATAAGATTGATCAAAGTAGAATTTGTAGTCCTTAGAATTTGGACAGGTGGGCTTGTTATTAACTTGGCCAGGTTGAGACTTGTCCAAAAAGTCTGAATTCTGTGTTTTCAATCCAAGGTAAATATCTAAGGTTATCAACACGTAAGAGTATGAAAAGAAGCAATCAGTATTGTTTTTTGTGTAAATGGAAACACCACCCTATTTGCCCTGCCCATCAGCACTTAATACAAGCCAACTCATACTGAGATTTTGAAACAACAGGAGAGTCAGTGTTTGGATTATCCCTTATTGGAAAAAGGGACCAAGTGGAAATAGCAATTTTATTTCTCCAATTATCACCAAATGAGCGATAATATGATTCTGTGATTTCTTTTTCCCTTCCCTCACACAAGGCCTAGATCCAATAACCTAAGGGGTCACCACTTTTATAATGATATGCAATACATAACTAATTAAGGCAATGAAGACAATTACAATGTATTTGTTCTATTGCAAAGACTGTCAACTTTTCTACTATATTGCTAGAAGTTTTTAATGAAGTTCTTGAATATTCGTCACAGCAGTACAAGCCGATTCTGCTCTGTCAGAGCTTAAGGTGTGAGTCTGTGTTTGGACTGATAAAGATGTCAGAGGAGTCTCACTTCTTATCAGGCTACATTGTTCTCTTTATCCTCTCTCTCTCTCTCTCTCTCTCTCTCCTTCTCTCTCGCTCTCTCTCTCATTCTCTCTCTCTCTCTCTCTCTCCCGCTCTCTCTCTCTCGCTCTCTTTTAAAGCCATGTCTTCAGAGTTGGAACTTTACAAATTCTCCATTGCCCGCCATGGTTGTGACATCATTGATAAACAAAATGGCATTCAGCAAATGCATAATTCAATTGCCACTTGATGTCCAGTGTGTCACAATGTGACACTGCTTAATTCATGGCAGAGCTGCGACCGAAAATGTAATCACAAACGGATATTATATTAAGACTACATTTGTTAGAAGTGAATGTAGAGAAAAGCAGTAGGATCTGACAGCATATCTGAGTGCTGGGATTGATTAACATACAACACTATGGCTCCTGACAGCCAAATGAATACCTGCTGGGGCTCCAGTAATCTACTCACAATAATCTGAGCAGAAACAATTATGGAAGCCATGGGAGATGAAGTCGAGCCATCCTAACACATTACACTGACTCTCTAACAGTGGCCCCAAGTGGCACATTATCGGCCAGCTTAACTCACAATCAATACTTTAATGTACAGACTCACTGTTCTCCTCCTCGGGAGGCTGACTGGAGAAGCCTGGTATTGTAGAGAGGACTGGAAGGGGAGCGACTACGTCACTGTGAGTTACATAGTCTCTGTCACACTCATCCCTCAAGGTATCATAAACGTCCAGGAGGATCCAATGGCCCATTAATCAGACGCATCAGGCAGCTAACGGGAGAATACCTACAGAAGACATTAAGGCTGTCTGGGGATCGAGCCCAGGAAATTAACGACTCGCCTACAATCAGTGGCAGATATGAGGGATGGGATTGGAGAACATGAAGGTGGGCATGCCTAGGTGTTGAATATAGAGTAATGCCTGACAGAACCAATTAGGCGGTACACGTCAGACATGCCACTCACATCGGCAGATCGCCTGGGGGTGGAGCCTTTAATCTTGGTCGGAAGAACCCATCTACATGGCAATAAACAGACCAGGAATCCACATGAATCAAATCCCACTGTCCCAACACAAGTTTGACTTCCATTAATTAGGCTTCATTGAGAGAGGCAGGTGAAATGGCAAACTGAATAAACTCTTGTGACTCCTGTGTGCCACCTTCAAACTGAATGAGCATGGTGAGCTATGTGTTCTTGCTCTCCGCCTCATTTAGGAGATTTGTGTGGAGGCCAGGTCTAGCTGAGCAGATAAAGTGATTGAACGTGAGCTATAATTCTTTTTCACTATTGTCTTCATTGAGCAATGCCAGCAGCAGGTTGAGAGAGGCCAGGGACACAGAACATTAATGACGAACCTTAATGCTTTCAGTATGATGTGTCAATAGTTTGAACAGAGCAGAACGCCTGGGAATTCCTCTTTCTTCCAGGAAATCCCGGCTTAACCTATAAGCTAAATGGTCTAATAACGTTGGTGAACCCACCCACATCACACAAATAGTAACAGCAAACTGATCTAGGACCAGGGGGTGAGTATGGGTCTCTCACATAAAGTTCACTCTACAGGGCCCAGTAAGTTTGTCTGTATGGGGTGCCATCAGTCCTTTAAAAGCCCTGTCAAAACCATGCACTCAATTACACAAAATATGCATTTGAATAACAATGGCACAGCCTAATTTCTGCTTGTATCTGTCAGCTCAGATTTGTTTAAGTAACATTCTCTAGTGGGGGTTAACGGAAAATCCTGCCAGATGCTGTATCTTTTTAAAAGCATGCAGTGTCATTATAAAGCTATTGAGAGAATAAATCAACAGTGTTTCATTATTCAGGTGATGTGTCACTCTGTGTTTACTTAACAGTACTTTAATTCCCCAGACCCAAATTACATGAATTAGTCATGTTTACACTCAAGATCCACAACGAGGATTAGATATGAGCTGATACAATCTAGCTCTTCTTAATCCAACCACTTTATGCAAGAATAAACACATTTATTTATACTCAAAGCACAGACATCCTCTTCATCTGAGGTTGTTCCCTTTTTGTTGAAACTAACTTTGGCGTGGAGGGACTCTCCATGTCTCTAGCCAAGAACACAATACTAATGTGATAGTGTAGGCTAAAGAAAAACTAAAAACACTACATGAACATCAGATTATTTATGGAAAGAAATATAAGCACGCCAAAGTTCCTTCCTCAGTGTAACATAAAATGGTGAGTTAACGCTATAGTACCATATACTTAAAAGATTCTTTCCTGGATTTCTCAATGACAAATGTGCCTGTAATTAGGATAGTCACGATTTTTGTCTCCCTGGCTGAATTCATCTTCATCATCACGGCATGTTCAAGGAGAGGGAAAAATCCATCAACTAGCGTAGGCTTCGGCACATAATGGATGACTGTGGATATCTCAGCCAGTTAGGATGGAAAGTGACTGTGGACATAATGAAGGCTCTGCCTCTTTACTCCAGTTGATGGTTTGGAGAGGTAACCATCGTATGGACAGCTAACCAGTCATTGTCAGGAGGATGATTTCTCAGAGAGCGGCAGTGAGGCATTGAGGTGGTGGCTCTGCTTGAACCCTGCTGAACTGTTTGTTCTGGGTCTGATGTTTATTTTCTTAGAGGCGTGCCCTCGGTTTGAGAAGAAAAGGAATCTGTCATTGATGTTTTCATATCAAAAGCTTTCTTTCTCTCAATGTTTGTTTTTATGGTTTGGGGGCTAAAATATGAAAATAGGTCTATAAAAAGGTAAACTTCTAATTGTACTGGTTTTGTTTATTGACTTACACAAGCTTGAATGTACCCTTACGAAGAAAATAAAAATAGGTCATATTAAATTAGATTAGATTAAACTTTAATGTCACTGAACAAGTACAGTACAACGAAATGTGAGCATTAAAATATGAATATATAAAATATGTCAAGCATTTGAAAATATATCTCCTACAACGTCCAAAAAATCTACAGTGTTTTAAATATATGTTTGTCTTTGTATGAATACATAGCTTTGCAAGGTCCAAACAATCCCACAATGTTTAGGCATATTAATGCCTGTGTAAAGCCATGAATATGACAAACTATATGAATACTAGCAGCACTATGTCTTAATATTATGCTAACATAATATTATCACCCTGATGTGGGTTCTACTAAACTAGCAAACATGCTTAATTAGATATAAATAAGCACTAGGTATCAACTGCTAATGTTTGATTGGTCAATAGCGATGCCAAAGAAAATTTGCAAAAAGTTAAGCTTTTCTTAACTTATAACCCTTACTGTTCATGCTCCTACACCATGCTTGCATCGCCTAACAGTACCTCTCGAAATCTGATTGGTTAAAGACTATGACAATCAACAACATCGTCCCCATTTCCTTCAAAAGCAGAGGGGATTCACTTGAAATTTTGAAGGCCTCAGGGTAGATTTTCACCCGGAGACAGCACAGGTGAAAAATCTGATTGGATAAAAGTTCTGATTTATCTGAGCTTCACTGGAAGCAGCGCAACTGAGGGAGAGAATAGCAATTAAATGATGTTAATAGACTGATGGGCACGAACTTTGTAAAATACATACAAATAAATATATATTAAACTATAAAAATATAATTTTCTGATTCTGACATCACTTGGCCAGCAGAGAAGGCCTTGCTGGTCCTGACGGCCCATCTCTGTATCTGCCCACATTGCTTCCCTTCATTAAAATGAATGGGACTCTGTTATTTCATTTCCCTCAACGGAAGTTAAGATGCCATGTTAGAGGAAGAAAAATACACAGGGCTTCAAGGCAATGTTATATCAATATCCAAAGTCTGAAAAGAATTTTGACAAAATGTACTTGAGTTTGATGACTAAATGTACTTGGGTTTGATGAGTTCTTGCAACTATAAATGAGTCAGGCTTGGACTGTGCCACCAGTCAATACAACAATAAATGGCCAGGCAACTAAATGCACTTGGCCATTCTTCATTACGCTCCACCTTCCATGAGCTGGCTGAAACCCATCTCAGCGGAAACTTCATCACACTCAGTCACCCTCCAACCACTAAACATGGGTCACTGGAAAAATAGTCACAAAAAAAATCAATGAAGACGTTTAAATAATGTCAACATGCATGAGCCTCACGCAAACATTCTGACACTTTTTCTAACCGCACAGTTTTTTTTAACCCCTAAACAAATTCAATATGCACATAAATTACTAGTGGTGTCAATGTTTCGAAATGACACTGCTGGTGAGAAGAGAAAGAAATGAAAACCAATATCCTCTGCAATATCCTTCTTATAAAATACTTCAGTGCAAGATTGAGGCTTAGGAAAAAAAAAAATCCATTATAAGTTTGATAATAGAAAAATAAAATGTTTGTCTATAAATTGAATAATTTCTTTTGGATTAGTTTCCACTGACTGACCTTGACCACATCTTCATCTGTGGAGCAACAGTCAACAGCCTCTGAGACGTCGGTGACCGCGCCGTCAGCTCCAATGGTCACCACTTTCACTGGGACAGCAACCGTTTTCCCTGTCAGCACGGCAGTGTTCAGGATCTCTGTGTCCTGAGACAGAGACAGAGCATCAGCACCAATCATACACAGGGAAATATTAGTACATTACACAATATAATATCTTCACAATCAAAAGTATTACTGAATGGACAGCTCTAGAATCAGCGCCATTACTAAGTGGATGGCTCTAGAATCTGTACTATTATTGAATGGACAACTCTAGAATCAGCTCCTTTACTAAGTGGATTGCTCTAGAATCAGTACCATTACTGAATGGACAGCTCTAGAATCAGCTCCATTACTACATGGATGGCTCTAGAATCAGTACCATTACTGAATGGACAGCTCTAGAATCAGCTCCATTACTAAGTGGATGGCTCTAGAATCTGTACCATTACTGAATGGACAGCTCTATAATCAGCTCCATTACTAAGAGGATGGCTCTAGAATCAGTATCATTACTGAATAGATAGCTCTAGAATTGGTGCAATTACTGAATGGATAGCTATACAATAAGCTCCACTGCTAAGTGGACAACACAGCAATGAGCTCCTTGAGTAAGTGGACTGTTCTAGAATGAGCACTGCATTCCACTGGACAGCTTTTCGAAGTTAACGTATGCAATTAATTTAAATGCTTAATGGTGTAAAGATTTTTCTGAAGCCTCAGAACTATCCATATTCAGTGATTGACGTGATCTGGAGATTTCCAGGGCATGTTGCCAAAATTGACTTTTTTGTTTTTTTCCCACTGCATACTTGGTTATGTCTTGCCATTTTACTTGTGCCGAAGCTGTCTGGAGCAATGCACAGGTGCTTCTTTGCAAGTGTGTCAAGTAGAAAGAGACAACGAGACATGACTTCAGCATCAGGTAGAACCCTGGCATGCTGTATAATAGAATCATATAAAACAGATTAACTAGATAGCAAATTGTAAAACCTAATAACATAATGGTATGTTATCTGTAGCATAAAGGTGGACAAGACTCCATCAGGAAAGCAACTGTGTGTAGGACCCCACCTGAGCTCCAATCAAGACACATTTTATCCTAGACATCAACTACTGGAAAATACCTTGAAAATCTTAGGTGTGACTCGAGGTTGGACAGGGCTGCACATCCTGCAGCTCTCCAGACAGAAGGGCTGATAAGCGTTTCATACAGTAGGCTAACACAGCAGAGTACCCGATCAAGAGCACAATGGAAGAACTATGGGATCACAGACCAACAAATTTCGATTTAGATTTACATGTACTACAAATAGATGCTGCCAGTTATTGTGTTAATTTGAGGGCAGAAAATGTATGGGTCTAATGGACCAAAAAGACAGTAAAGCACCATCCAAAATTTACAATAAAACAGAATACTGTATGCCTTTAACATAATCCACTGCGTTTTAAACAGAATTGTTTTTATTTAAGGACAAATTTGGAAAGATCCTAGAATTGTGATTAACTGTGATTAACTATAGACAATTATGTGATTAATCGTGATAAATTATATTAATTTTTGGGCTGCACTAATCATTACTGTTAGTAAATTCACAGCTCACACAGAAACAAGCTCAGTACTATTAATGATAAGGCAGCTGTGCTTGACCTCAGTATTGTTAATGAATGGGAACCCTTGTGGAGAAAAAGGATCAGCAGGGGTTCATTACTCCCGATAGAGCTCTTAACCTTTCATTACACAGCCATCACACAGTCAGAGGAGATAATTGGGCCAATTAAGACAGCCTGGGAGAGGCTTTACTGTTTTAGCCAGACATGAACATGAAACTGTCTGTTATAGCCAATCACTTCAGTACAGCTCCATTTCTATTAAGACAGCTAGGTAAGCTGAATCACCACCAGCACAGCAACTTTCATGTTGAAAGAGAACTATATAATCTTTGCTGTTTTGAGCGCCTCACATTATATTATTTAATTTAAGGGTGAAAAAAAATATGAATCCAAGAAAAGTACTCATTTACTTGCTCTGTGAACTCAAATTTCATTGGTTTAGCTTTGAGGAGGCTTTATAATGGGCAAAAACCTCTGTTACTGCTATGTCTGTATTAAAGACATGGCTCTCAAATGCTTCTGAGATGGCATGACATTATGCAAAATTGAGGTATGGATTAAACAGAATTCAAAACTGATGTCTATAGAAGACAAAGACATATCCTTTCATATTAATAACACTGACACCTCATGACAGGCTCTATATGATGTGTGTTTGACTTCCTTTCAACATATCCCATTTACCTCAATGTGGGGAAAACATTTGGATTTGTGAACTGCTCTGTATACTGCAGGCATGGGCCTTAAGACTTTCATTTGTGTTTGCGAAGCATTTGGGAAAAAGAAGAAAAGGGAGATTAAGTTCCGTTATAAGGAGCCTGGTTGTTTGTAAGCGTCAATTACCCAGTCCATTCAGGCTTTAGAGAGAATGTATTATTAGTTGATCATAAAGATACCAATGAATCGCAAAAACACTTAATGTGGCACTATCTTCAAATGGCTTTTCATTACATTTTTATAGACTGTGACAGTGTTAAATAGCATATAACCCCCCCCCACACTTCCCCATCCCTGGTACTGACTTTGATTCAATTCCCCTAAAAAGTGGCTGCTATAAATTAATGATATCCCTTCTGGGTTTCCTCTATTTCCAAAGGCTGTCTTATAATAGATGATGGGGCAAATGGTTGAGACCTGGTGAAACACAGGGCAGTGTTACATTACAGTCTGGAAGGGATCCAACAGGCTGGAGAGCAGACCCTGGCAGTAAGCCACAGCGGGCTGTTACAGAGATGAGTCAATTGCCCACACAGCCAGCAAAATACACAGAGACAGAACCATTTAGAAAGATAGTTTACCTATTTTTACATGTGACCTTATTTTCACTTCTGTGCCCCAAACCATTTTTATATGTTGTTTTGTACCCAAAAAAAATGGTTGTCATATCACTGGCCTCTGGTGATGGATGACTACAATGCATTATGAAAATGACTAAACATTTTATGAAATGCTCCAAAACACTTTAAACCAACTCATATTACATCAGAATCTTATTCTGGATAATGTCTCTGCACTCAGTGTTTTATTTATTTTTCCTACTGTGCCATAAATCCATGTTTGAATGATACTCTTTACAACAATAACGTAAAAATAATATATATATGTATGTGACAGTGGCATTTACCCAAAATAAATTCAGGAAAAAGACATTGTCCAGAAGGATATTCTGATACAATATAAATTAGTTTGGAGGGTTCTGAAGTGTTTAATTAAATGCTCAGGCACATTTCCGTAATACATTGTAGTCAGTGGCAAATGTAAAAAAAAAAATCTCTTTAATGAAACAAAATATCAAGATGGTTTTGGGGATCAACTACAGAGTCAAAATAAGTGATGAACCCCCTTTAAGACAAAACCAAGACCAATAGTTCACAACAGAATTTAGAAAAGCCTAGTGGTCAAGAGCATTGATCCAGTAAACCAAATGTTGCTTGTCTAATCAGATAATCTAATCCCAAGCCAACAAGGTAAAAACATTTATTATTGTGCTGTTGAGAAAGGTATTTAATCACAATTGGTCCTGTAAGTTGCTAGATAAAAGCTTTTACTGAATTACCAAAATGTTAAAATGTAATGGATGCATACATCCGAACTCTGAAATGGACTGACGTCATAGTGAAATACAAGCCAGATTCCTGTAGTACAATAAGGATCACTCAATTAACCATGCTACATGGCTGGGAGAGTTAGACTTCAAGCATGGGATTCATTTCTGTTACCATTTAACCTGAGAAACCTAGATACCTAAAACCCACTTATTTTGAACCGATACCTCACACTGTTACTTTGCATGGCCATTATGCAGGTCGTTCTGAAACCCAGAAGCACATAGCTAACAGTTCTTGAGAGCCTATTTGATAACCAATCAGTCCTGTCTCTGTGTTTTTCAGCCTTTGCCCTGTAACGTGAGGGAGAGGTGGCTGCCCGATTTTTCACAATGTGGTCCCTGCCTGGAGATGTGGTCTGGACCATAATTTTTGCACGCGTCTGGCTAGCAACTGAAAATAAGTGAGATTTATGGTGTCAGGCCGAGTGACACTGCCAGCATGAGAAGCAGCCAACCAAGCTCTCTGAGCTGTTCAAGGCCACAAGCTAGGGATCCGCTGGCCACGTCTACTTCTGCCTGCCCTAAAACATCCACATTCTAACCCAGTCAACTTGGCCACTGCTCCCACTAGAGCAGGTCAAGCAGACAGTTGAGCCTGGGATTTTAAAGGCTTGCATTATTCATAAAGCAGCGATGTGGAGAGAGAAAAACTGACAGAGACAGAGTTTTATCCAGTTTGTGTATATATTATGATATTTATGTTGGGGTTGGTGTCTTCTGGTGGTTTGCGCATGCAACATTTTGTCTTGAGACAAACAGGAGTCCTAGCACTCACACCCTGATAAAATGAATATACGGTGTGAATCATCAATCCTGTATTTTGAATCAGATACGTGAGTAGAAAGGCAAAAACGAAAGTGTTTTTGATCAACAGCACCAGTAGTAAGAGAGGGAACCACAGGGACCTCCAGAATTATTGTCCCTCTTGGTAATGAAAAAAGGCAATGAAATAATCTAATTGTTGTGAGCTAGATCGTACATTCAACCCATTATCTGAGGAAAAGCTGTTCAAAGAATAAAATGTGATTATTTAAGATATACATGTTTTTCTTATAAAATGTGTATAATGATTATTGGCACCCCTAAGAATTGTTGTGAAACAAATCTAATAAAAGTAATTTTCAAAACAAATCTAATAAAACATCTTCCCATTGACATATAAAATATAGCGACATGAAAAAGAAAAAAAGGGAAGAAGTGTCAATTACACACAATGCCGTCCAGAATTATTGACCCTCTTGGTAAATACAAGAAGAAAAAGTTCAGAAAAAATGTAATTTTTCAGAAAAAATGTAATGTAATGTAATGTTATTTATCAGTTTGATTTTACACTCCAGATTTGAGAGAAATCTAACAAAAAACATTCATAATCAAGAAATATATATATATAGTACTGTGCGAAAGTCTTAGTCGCCTGAAAGTTAAACTCATTTATTTGGATAGTGCTGGAAGTGTTTATTTGTAAAAAATAAATATATATATATAAATATATATTATATTCATGTATTTATATTATATACTATAACTGTATATATACACACTGATGAGACAAAACATTATGACCACTCACAGGTGAAGCGAATAACATTGATCATCTCCTAACAGGCGCACATGTCAAGGTCTGGGTAGATTAGATGGTAAGTGAACAATCAGTTCTCATAATCAATGTGTTGGATGCAGGAGAAATGGGCAAGAGTTAAGACCTGAATGACTTTGACAAGGGCCAAATTGTGACAATGGCCAGACAACTGGGACAGAGCATCTCTGAAACAGCAAGGCTTGTGTGGTGCTCCCAGTCAGCAGTGTTGAGTACCTAACGACAGTGGTCCCAGGAGGGGCAAACCACAAACCGGAGACAGAGTGTTAGGTGCCCAAGGCTCATCGATGCAAGAAGGCAAGGAAGGCTATCCCATCTGGTCTGAAACGACAGAAGACTACTGTGGCAGTCACCAAATATTTTTATGATGGTTACAGGACGAATGTGTCACAATACACAATGCATCGCACCCAGCTGCGTATAGGGCTGTGTAGCCGCAGACTGGTCAGAGTACCCATGATGACCCCTGCCCTCCGTTGAAAGCATCTACAATGGGCACGTAAGTGTCGGAAATGGACCTTAGAGCAGAAGGTCGTCTGGTCTGATGAGTCCCGTTTTCTATTCCATCACGTACGGCCGTGTATGTGTGCGCCGTTTACCTGGGGAAGTGATGGCACCAGGACGCACTGTGGGAAGACGACAAGCCAGTGGAGGGAATGTGAGGCTCTGGGCATTGTTCCGCTGGGAAACCCTGGTTCGACCAGGTACACCCCTTTATGGCAATGGTGTTCCCAGATGGTAGTGGCCTCTTTCAGCAGGATAATTTGCCCTGCCACACTGCCCAGATTTTTCGGGAATGGTTTGTGGAACATGATGAAGAGTTCAAGGTGTTGCCCTGGCCTCCAAATTCCCCAGATCTCAATGATGGACCAACAAGTCCGATCCACGGCAGCTCCACCTCACAACTTACAGGACTTGAAGGATTGGCTACTAATTTCTTGGTGCCAGATACCAAAGGACACCTAAGGGGTCTTATAGAGTGCATGCCTCAGCAGGTCTGCTGTGTTTTGGCGGCACGCGAAGGGCCAACAGCATATTAGGCAGGTGCTTGTAATGTTTCGGCTTATCAGTGTATATAAGGGCTGTCAAAGTTAACTTTTTAACTAGAGCGATTCATTTAAAATGCTTACCACCGTTGATTTTTTGTTGCTGTTTAACTAATCTTTGTCTTTTTGAGCGTTAAATCCATCCATAGTCTGTACTTGAATTGAGCCGGAGCTGTCTCAAGCTCAGTACCCACACTATTTTTTTTTTTTTTACAACAGAGTACATATAACTTTTTGGGTAGATATATACCACCCAAAGGTACTTTTTCCTCTAAATAACAATGGAGAGTGGGCATTTTGTCGCGAATTCTGTTTACTCGTCTGTGAATTCTTCCTAACATCACATGATAAATGTAAACATGATAAGTTGTTCCAAGTTGTAAGTTGGAAATTGGAAGTATCTTGCCTTGTGTGCCTCTTACCTGACACTTTTCTCATACTGGTCCCGAGATGCTATGTGTCTGATTCCGCTTGCATGTTGTGGGCCATTAAGCAAGCGTGTTGTGGCTTGAGGAGAAAGAGATATGACATTCAGCAATTAAGTCCCTAACCTATTAAATAATGATATACAACAGACTAGATAGCCATTCTCAAATACCTAGCTTGAAGCATGGTAACTTATCATTATTTGATATCATTGCCAGTCGCGTCTCCAACAAAACAAATTCTAATAGTGGAATTAAGAACTTCCATGAAGTGCAGGAATTACATCTCCCCTGATTAATGCTTGTAGATAACTGCTAGTCACCTTGCCTACTTTATGCCTATTACTCATGTAGCCTACCTTGTGCATTTGGTCCCCCTTTAATTGAATATGAGAATCATTTAATAAAGCACACATATTTGGTTTTGGCCAACCACCCATCAGAAAAACTGCTGTTTGCAGGTCCCTACCTCAGTTACAGGACAATACCTTGAAAAGCTTAGGTGTGATTCAGGGTTGGATCAAATGCCTGCACACCCAACAGCTCTCCAAAGAGAGTGATTCTAGTTGTGGCTTTGATCAACAGCACAATGGTAAGATAGTAGAACTATTCAGAGACCTGCAACCTTCTACAGAGATTTACATGGGCTACAAACAAAGGTTTCGTTGTGGAAATTTGAAGGGAGAAATTTAAGGGCCGTGACACCCTGGTCTAATGGACGACTTAGAAAAAGACAGCTTCTGCACTTATTTAATGCCAAATCAAGCAGTGTCAATAGTTTACTATAATACAAAGTATGTCTTAACATAATGCACTACTAATTTAGGGCCAAATTTCAACACACTGTAAAAATTAGATTAATTGTGAGTAACAGAGATTACCTAGACAAGATTATTCGATACTTCATAATTAATTATTTTAATCGTTTGACAGCACTGATATACATATATTGACTAGAGACTTGAATAGGCTTCAAGCCTGGTTCATTAATAAAATTTAAACTAATTTTTTTAAAGGCAAAAAAGGAAGAAACTCCAAATATAGGCTTATCTGCGCAAGTCACCACACTGGGCACCATCTCTCGGTCTCTCTTCCTCACGTGGAAAGGGGTAGTTATGGTTGCCGGGCTTTGCTGCTCGGCCGTTTACGCCAGGAACGGCAACACGGTTAGTCAAATTTTTTTCTCCTTTCCCAAGGGGTGGCTCGACATTCCTCTTTTTAATACAGCCCTGATGCCAGGTAATGAGAGGCAGGTGTCAAAAGGAGGAGCTGTCCCTCCTCCCTCTGGAACATTCAGGGAAAATAATAGCCCTTATTTTTTAAAAACAACACTCAAAATAAATTATTATATGTGATTATCATCACAAATCTGACTGGGCCACTGTAGGAAATTCAACTTGTTAAGGCACTCCAATGTTGCATTGGCCTTGTGCTTGGGATTATTGTCAGAATCAGAATCAGAAATAGTTTTATTTATTTTTTCACAACAAACTAGGAATTTGTTCTGGTCCATTGGTGCAGCAATTTTGTGCAAAAGAAATAAAAACAATTAAGAATAGTGGACTGAGCATTAATAAATTACTAAAAAATATACTAAAAACAAAATATGTAAGGTGCACAAATTGTCCTGTTGAGGTTGTGTGTATATGTGGGGAGGGCTCAAAGATTTGTCTAGTTGAGTGTTGAGTGTGTACAGTTAAGTCCAGAAATATTTGGGCACTGACACAATTTTCATAATTTTGTCACTGTATGCCACCACAATGGATTTGAAATGAAACAACCGAGATGCAAATTAAGTGCAGACTTTCAGCACAGTCCCCTTATTTCAGGGGCTCAAATGTGATTGGACAAATTAACACAATCATAAATAAAATGTTCATTTTTGATACTTTGTTGAAAATCCTTTGCAGGCAATGACTGCTTGAAGTCTGGAATGCATGGACATCACCAAACGCTGGGTTTCCTGCTTTGTAATGCTTTGCCAGGCCTTTACTGCAGCTGTCTTCTGTTGTTGTTTCTTTGTCAGTCTTTCTGCTCAAAAGTTTTGTATTCATCAAGTGAAATGCATGCTCGATCGGGTTGAGATCAAGTGATTGCCTCGGCCATTGCAGAATATTCCAATTCTTTGCCTCCTGGGTTGCTTTCGCAGTACGTTTTAGGTCATTGTCCATCTGATAAGTGAAGTGCCGTTCAATCAACTTCGCTGAATTTGGCTGAATCTGAGCAGACAATATATCCCTATACACTTCAGAATTAATCCGGCTGCTTCTGTCTACTGTCACATCATCAATAAACAATAGTGACCCAGTGCCATCGGAAGCCATGCATGGCCATGCCATCACACTGCCTCCACCATGTTTTACAGATGATGTGGTATGCTTCATATCATGAGCCGTTCTAAGCCTTTTCCATACATTTTTCTTCCAATAATTGTGGTACAGGATGATCTTAGTTTCATCTGTCCAAAAATGCTGTTACAGAACTGGTCTGGCTTTTTTAGATGTTTTTTGGCAACGCCTAATCTGGCCTTTCTATTCTTGAGGCTTATGAATGGTTTGTGGTGAACCCTCTGTATTTGCTCTCGTGAAGTCTTCTCTTCTCTAGGGATGGCCTATTTCACTTGCATTGGGAGCTCCTTTGACCACATGTTGTGGGTTCACAGCAACAGCTTCAAAATGTGAATGCCATACCTAGAAATAACTCCAGAGCTTTTACCTGCTTAATGAAGAAATAACGAAGGAATATCCCACACCTGCCCATGAAACAGCTTTTGAGTCAATTGTCCAACTGTATGTGGGGACCTAACTGTATGTGAGGAGCGAGCTATAGTCAGTTTGACTCCGAGGGCATGTTCATGAGGCCTACTGCTGTAAGAAGGTGAATTGTCCTGCTGAAAGGTGAATTTTACTCCTGAGCTCTCCATTTTATAGCAGTCTGTCATTTTACTGTATTATGCTCCATCCATTCTTCCTCCAAATCCAATGCTCAGTCCCTGCTGATGAAAAGCATCCCCACAGAATGATGCTGCCACCACTATACTTTACTGAAGGATGAAGGTGTATGGTGTGTGTTGAGACATGGGCAGTGTTAAGTTTGTGCAACACTAAGTGACACACACTGGCCAAGAAGCTCAATCTTAGTCTCATCAATCCAATAAAACTTAACTCAACGCAGCTGGATCACTGTCATGCTTTCAGATGAGTAACAACCCTAGATACCCTCCAATACAGGCAAGTTTTATGCAGAGGCTCCATGACAATGATTTCTCTAACCTTAAAAATAAATAAAATTGTAAGATAAAATATTTTTCATAGGCTTTTTTGCTAATATTTACCAAAAGAATCAATAATTGTATGTTAACAATTCAATGAAATATGTGCATTAATTTAACAAAGGACAATTCATTCTCTACTCTTCACATTATTTGTATCTAGGAATATATAACAACAGCTAGAAAAGACAATAACAAATAGTTCAGAAATGTAATGACAATCATACGTAGGTTTCTTGAAGCAATTAAGCAGGCTACAGTAAGTGAGATATCCTTTCCTCCACTCCACTCTCCTCTGTGTGTCAAGTGCCAAGTGTCTCTTCTCTCAGTACAGTGGGCTTTTAATTGGGACGAAGTGAACATTGTGGAAAAGAAGCGAATAAAGGCATGGTTTGCACCAGACACAACGATCTATCACTGCATGAGAACCCTTTGAAGTTTAGAGAACGTTTGAGAAATGAACACTCCCTTTTAATAAAAGTCTCTGTTTCTCTTTATCTCCACCTGAGAACAAGAAGCCTCTGTAACTCTCTGATGCTTTCCCCCTCTTTCCCCACAGAGAGGTTGGAATTGCTGTGTCAGCGGGGACAGGTCTTACAGTATCTCCAGCAGGCATTCATCCCTCACTGCCACCTACAACACAACTAAACACTAGTGTTCGCTGGACCTCCAGAGCCCGCTTGTCTCAGAGCTTATCTTCTCATTAGAACAGACTGGTGCAGGGGAGACAGGGTGGGAAGTGCTGCTGGATTCAATGGGGGCTTTGATAGTGGAAATCTTCCACTGAGTGCCAGCCTGGGAACAGAGGTCTAATGAGAGAACATGCCAGGTATCCCGTGACCAAGGCCTATTGCTGAGGGAAATTAAACACAGCTATCACCACTGAGGAGGCTTCATTTAGCTGGTGGTATTAGATTTAATTTCTTCTTACTAAATTTAGGGCCATTACAGAGAGTAGTCAATAAAAGATGAATACCCACAGCTCAGTCATTCACTAACTATCTGTAATGGCCTGAACAAAAGTGTGAGTTTGATGATCAAGGAAAAGATCTAGGAGAGATAATATTCAAACATGGCCATATATTAGCCTATAAGAAAAAATATAATTACAACAAACATGTTTAAGCTTTGGATTTAGAATTATTTATTGATAGATGAATAGATGATTTCCCCAATTTAAAACAACAACGAATGAATACAATCATTATGGTGGTGAATGTTTTTAAATGGGCCAATTAAATGTAAAAGTTTGTAACAAATATGAGAAATGGAAGCAATTTGGAGATAATAAATGAATTATTAGAACTTAAAGGTAAGCATTACAACTGTTTATTTTACATGCAAATTACGTGAACATATGAAACTATGGATACATTTCTCTGCAATGCGTCGTGCCTATGAACTGCTCTTATATTGGCCATATACCACAACCCCTGAAGCCTTATTGCTTAGATATATAATTGTTAGGCTTTCACAAGGCAATGCAGAGAAACATATAATAATTCGGATGCACAGACAATGGAGTCAGGACTTTTTATAGGTTTATTTAGATATCTTTTTGCTTACAATTTCAGACTTTTTGGGGGCTATTTTGTGTTGAGGAACTTGTGTATGTATGTCTTTTAAGTACACTTGCACCAAGCACGATGTACATGAATCTTGGAACTAAAAGACTGGCCATTACAAACTACATCGTTCATCATAGATTAGACTTAATCAGTTATTACATTAAAAAAAATGTAAGTTTAAGATTAAATGTAAATCACTCAATTTGGTTCAACCACTATTTTTTAAGTTGGGTTAACCCATTCACACTTTTATTTGATCTGTTGACCCAAAGTAGATCAATCAATTTGATTTAACCTCATACATATTATGGGTTTAAAAACATTTGAAGTAGTAAGCGAGTGGTTTGCTTGTATGACATCAAAGCACGGTTCATTATAAACCATGTCCCCTATTCCACAACACATTTATGGCTGTTGAGTTATAGCATTATCGCAAAAGCAACCCAATTTTCAGGATGGATGGGGACATTTTCTTGTTGCACTGGTGTTATCGTTTAGCACATCGGTCAGTTAAATCCCATATGTTGCCTGAAAGCAGACACCCCATAGCCACTGCGATTCAATGTAGGTCCGTATCAGTGACCAGATCTGCCATTTTCAACTCGTATATGAGTTGTGAGCATAAAGAGCTACAGAAAGAGCCGTATTCATTGATTTATAAGGTTCCTAGACTCATAGATATCATCTCCTATATGGAAAATGAGTTTGGGATGAATTGCTGCTCTGATAGACGGTACACACTGTATACTCACCAGAAGACTGCTCTCCTCTCCATCTCTCATAGACGTGTATGAGAGTGTTGCTGATGCATGGGGATCCATATGACAGTTCATTGATAGTATTGACGCTTTATTCTTGTTGAATTGCTCTAGTTCTACATTATTTATGAGTACACGTGATTTATGGGTAAGCCTGTCCTCCAGCAACCAAAGTGTTTATGTGACACTGCTGACTGGACAAATCCTTAGCTAAAATATTAATGACATTATCGACTCTGCTCCATTCCTTAATTTAAATTGAATAGTTTTCGATGAAAAAGTACTCTGAGATGTACAATTAAGAGTGTAAAATACAAGGTGGACAAAAAGCCAAACTATGGCAAACTTTTTGAAAATGTATACCCTTGCACTGACTAGTCATCATTTAAAAACCACTAATAGTTATTCATTAGTAACTAGAAACTCTTTCATTTGACTATATACTAGTACTTATTAATTAGTTACATGCAGCTATTTCAGCTGTCACTAGTAACTTTCAATTCAATTAGATTGGACTATTCAATGGATTCTAGTAACTTTTTCCTTTTTTGTTTTTTCATTTGTACAAGCACTTTTAATAAATTGTTCTTTTATTTATTCATTATTATTATTTGCTTATTTATTATTTTCTTTTTCATGCACTTTGAGATTATCCCCTTTACAATGAAAAGTAAGTAAATTATTATTATTAGATACTACATCTTATTCCAAAACTACTTGTCACTATTCTAATTGTTGGTCTTTTATTTATATAAGACAAAATCTAATTTCAATTACAAGTAATTCATGCCAAGTTGATATTAGATTACAGATATCCACTGATTCCATTTGTCTAGATGTGTCACTTCTACCTGAATGTTGCATGCAGACTGAAATGTCATTAATAAGGGTTGATTCCTACATGTCAGAGATGCATTCCAGATATTCTATCTGAACGTTTTGTCCTGTTGAATGCACTATTGCTCAACGTAACCTGCATGCAATGCCCATCAGGAAAGTGCATGCATTACTTCTCTTTACAGTTCAGTCAGGATTGAGAACTATACATGGGTGACTCTCAGCATCTCTAAATATCCTTGACATCATATCTGCTGTAAGCAGTATTGTGCAGCTGTTTTATGGACATGGCTAAAGCCTTTCAGCATCTATTGCATCCCAATTAATAGACTCAGAAAACAAGAGGACTGTCTAGCCTTGTTTCAATGTATTTGGCATTATAATGTGTCAAATCCTTTAACCGCATTCTCTCCCAGAGGCAGGGATTATGGCCTTGCCTCGTCTCAACAACTCCACGGCAGTTGTGGAATAGTTGGCATTCGAGATGTTTCCTCGAAGCACATCTCCTAGACTGCTCTGATCGTTATTACACTGCTCTCTCACTCAGGTATCCTACACCAGTACACATGTACTTGAGGGGAATGCATTCCCCAACCAACAACCTTGCCGCCCTTTGCTGGACCCCTGGGCATTGTAGGTATGACACTGATATGGCTGTATTGCGAGATAGCAGCATAGAACACTGTGCCTTTTGGGGCCTGTAATGTGTCACAATGGAGCACTTGCTGATGTTATCTATAGGCATTCCTCAGTTCTATTTGATTCTTGGGACAACCCTATTCTCTGTGGATTTAAATGATGTTTTGTTTTCTGCAGATAAATGTATATCCTCCTTTATGCAGTTAATACTACGTAAATGAGACCATCATGTCGCTCCTCGACTGTGTATAGGCGTACAGGCTCGCCGCTAAAAAGCTCTTCAATAAATAAGATGTAATGTATCGCACATCCATCTACTGTTTTACTCCGGTTAACTGACTCTCCTTACATAGTATACATACAAACATATTCACAAGTCCCTTTTACGTAAATGCTCACTCTCTTAGCTAATTCCAGATTGACCCTAGTTGTTAGAGCTGTAGAGTCTCTCCTTCTAACTACCTTGGCAACTGAATCCACTGATTAGCAGAGCCTGATTATAAGTAGTTTGTGCTAATCTCAAAGTTAGGCATAGCTGGCATAATAATGTGCATTGAAGTTGCCAAGAGTTAGCTAATTAAAGTTAATTTTAATTCCAGCTACCCTAACAGGTAACAATTGCTTGCATTAGCTACAAATATACTTTAGATATCGATACAATCACATTACATAGGCTGGATGAAAATAAGTACTGACCTATTTGCATTGTATGTGGATTCTCTGCATGTATTTTGACAGTCACCGTTTGTGACACTGTGACATGCTATTAATGAAGATACAGCGCACGTCCATGGCATTGGGTGAAAAAAATAAATTATAATAATCTGCATTCTTCTATAGTTATTGGTTGTTATTGGGGTTCAAATCTTGGTGAGTGATTGAAATGATACTTAACTAACATACTGTACCATGTAAACAGTACTAAGATTTGAAGTTTGTAGGCTCTTTAACCTTGACACTTTCACCACACCCCACTCACTAAAAAAAGGAATACACACGCTGCTATCTGATCAATCCAGCTGATCCGTCTGTATATGTTGGTCCTCTGGCTCGACTACAACCAATAACTTTTTGTTACACATATTTTATGCAGAGAAAAACAGATCAACCTACAGGCAGCATTAGAGAAGAAAAAGACATTTAGATGCCTGGTGCAGGAATGTAGACAATTAATTGATTATTGAATGTCAGACAGAGCTTTGTAGAACCAAAACATACAGTACAAAGTCTCTTTGAATAAACTGCTTCAGTTCACAAATGATGCATTCAGAACTCTCAAAGCAGTCAAGCAAAACCAGCTGCAACTAGACCACAGCTATACATTTAAAACGCTCTTTTATAAGTCTGAGTCAAAAATTACAGCAATCAGCACTGCATTCTAAATGATGTGTGAACAAAAAGCTTGTAGAGACATGAATATTTTGAGTTTTAGTTTATCATTTAAGCGGAAAAGATTTGGTCAAGCGGTACAACTAAATCAATTAGGGCAAGCTAGCCAGTCACTGCTACAGATTGAGAGAACAAATACGTTGGCTTAAATAAGAACCCAATCAACGTTACGGTCGAGAAAGAAAGGCATTAAAAGAAACATTACAAAAGGGAAAAAAAGGTTTAATATATTTTTGCCTTAACGGTTGAATGCAACTGATATCAAAATGGACGTATATTAGCGCCCATCCCTGTTGTATTACCCTCTGGCACATCTATATGTTTTATCTTGTACTGATGGTGTACAATTGGTTATTCCTGACACGTAAACAAATACAAACTATGTAAGTACCAATTACTTTCTCTTTGAAAGGTTGTTTTGATGGGATGCTGAAGGTTGGCTATTTGAGTGAACAGGAAGTGAACCACCCACTGAAGCACAGTGGCAAGGAATTGATTCTTCTCATGCTGGGCCAGGAAGCTTGTGAATAAAACATGGTTAAAAGTAGAACCACTATATTTTAACTTTATAGGGCAAATCCCATGCAAGGCTCATGAATATCACACGTGAAATACATCTAGATCAATGGGTCAGGTGGACAGAAAAGGTCTTTATTCCTGATTAATACAAGTGACAGTGAGTTTCACAGATCCAGGAAGAAGAGACACCAAGGTCAGGCACCAGGGACACAAGGTCCTCTCTCCCTGCCCCAAAACAAATGCAGGGTCTGGGGTGGGATGAGGGCAGCAGCAAGAGACTGGTGGTGCTATAGTGATGACCTGCCTATGCTCTGCTTCTCTACGGTCAACTGTGGAGACTGCTCCATTTCAACCTGATATCTATCACTTTAAGGCGATCGAAAAAGACCTCTTCCCTTGTTCCGGACTGGAAGGAATGACCTCCTGATCTCTCCTACTGATTTCCTCGAGATCCATAAAGCCTGCTTAGCTAGGCGTAGCTGCCCTCTGGACTGAAACCTCAATTTTCAGGCTCAAAGGTCAACTTGACTGCTGAGTCCCATTACCAACACTCAAAAATCTTCAACCCATGTTCTTTCATGCCACACAATGTGTGTTTACATTCACAAGACAGACTGTATGTGATAATACTGCCTTTGATGCAGTAAATTCAAAATGTTTTAATTTATAATTTCCTATAAATAGGAATGTGATCAATCAGTTTGACAAAAGGTCTGGAAACAAAATCATTCAAAAAACGAATATTGTTTCAGTGGGATGTATGTATATATTTGGGGCTGATGTTTGGAGAGCAAAACTTTTGAGATTCTAATCATGGGCTTGCTTCTACTCAACTATAAAGGATGCTACAACCAGAACAAATTTTCTTTTTTGCTTTCAATTATGTAGACATTTCAAGACGGTCTGTATTCCACATCTGACACCAAAAGAATAGAGTACACCATTAAAAAAAAGCACTTCTACTCTTTTTAAAATGGCAAACTCAGTTCCCGCCCACACCAGTCTTGCCGCTTTCAGCCTTATCAAAAACAGCTGGGAATTACTCTGCCTATCTCTTCCTGTCTGTTTTAGAGAAGGCTTTGTAAAGAAGAAGAATGGAGGGATAGAATAGATCCCCCTTATTTAGAATGCAGTTTAAAAAGGTATTGAAAAGGGAGAGATCAAGGAGTGAGAGGCTATGGATCAGAGGAACATTCATCATATGTGTTGCGCTCATTAACATGACATGCATTATGACACGTGAACACAGCAGTAGGCTCAATTAAGAGCCAATGCTCCCTCTTATATCAACCTCCCAGCCATACTGTTCCAGCTTCTAATAGATTGCCCACTGGGGATTCATACATCAGTCCTCATTGTAGACTCTATGAGTCACGCTACGCAAAGAAATGCAATGCTTTACACTGACAATGCAATCAGCTAGAGCAGTGCCTGAGTGCAATGAAGGGGGCAAACACAGGCACCTGCAGTGTAATCTTTTGTAATTTAGTGTAGTGCATTGTGTAGTACAATGTGAATGATGTTATGTAGTGCATCGTTTAGTAGAAAGGAAATGATGTCGTGTGGTGTATCGTGTAGTACAATGGAAATGATGTTGTGTGGTGTACTGTGTGGTACAATGGAAATGATGTTGTGTGGTGTACTGTGTGGTACAATGGAAATTATGTTGTGTGGTGTACTGTGTAGTACAATGGAAATGATGTTGCGTAGTCTGGTGACATGCTCAGACACTGATTGAGATCAGACTACTTTTATCTGTTGTTAACATCATTTTTTATACATTACCAGAGCATGTCTGGTTGGGTTCAAGATACCTGCTCGGCTTTTTATACATTACCAGAGCATGACTGGCTGCGTTCAACATACATGTTTGGCTTTTTATACATTTGCATCTGGCAATATGTTTTGTAAACTGCTCTACAGCTATTTCACCTGCCTAGCTGAAAACATGGGAACTAAGGTTCCAGGAGTGGGGAAAGAAAACATAAATTACAAAAAAAAATGCAATTGAGTGTAGCTGATGGATGACTGTATAATGTGAAAGAGGTAGTGGCTGGAGAAGGCCACAGTGATGATGTATTGATGATACCATTCGGAGAGAACATGAATACAAACTGCTCCATTTATTTCTCCTGATCTCCATGCTGTTTGAATGTGCTGTGCGAGTAAGCACAGTTTAATGTCGAGGAAGGGCGGCTCAGAAAGACAGATGAATGGCGATATGTTGTATGCCCTGTCCTTTTGCTTTCTCCATCACCGCAGCGTGGGTAATGATGATGACGAGTCTGGCCAGGACAGGAGCGTAATGCCTCAGCAAGGTAAAAGATAATGGACCAGCATCCCACTGTGCTGCTGAGGAACCAGCTCAGCCTCCAATTACTGCCTTTAAGATCAATCTTCAGCTGAACCAAAAGAGTCTCAGCCACCCCCCCCCCATTAGGGAGTGGAGAGTCACGATGGAGAGGAGGACGGGGGGTGAATTCATTAAAACTGTTAATATATTAATGTATGTTTGTCTGGAGTAAATATAGGAAATGTGAAGTGAATGAGGGGGGAGGGAAGAAAGTATGGCAGAACAGGGAAAAGAGAGCCTTCGATGTGCATGTTTTGTAAGGCATTTCTCAGCGCTCTCTTCAAAGATACTTCTAAATTCCCCCATTTAAAAGCATTGGCCTTTCAAAATAATTGCAGCATTTGCAGAAATCCTGCTTCAGAGTTTGAAATGGGCGACAAACCTTTGAGCAGAGCTGGGAGCAGTGTACAGGTGTCCCTGCTACAATGCTCAGGAGAAAGCTGCATGCTTCAAAGAAGAAAAAAGAGAGCCCATGATGGCTGATCTTTCAGTATTGAGCAATGAAAATGTTTTTTTTTTTTTGCAATACATTAGAGGTAGGGCAAAGTAATTCAGAGCATGATGTAAATGGGTTTAAGAGAGACTGAGGTAATAAGCCATAAATGTGATCCAACCCTGAATAAGCTTACCATTACCATTACCAATGCTTATTAATAAGCATTATCTTTATTAAATGATAACCTTTGATGCATGGTCAGGATCCCCCCATCTGTTTAAGGGATTGTCTCTGGCCGAAACTCAATTAGCTTCAGAATCATGGAAAAGACAGTCTAGCCTATTAGCCTAATTACTCCTAATTACAGATGAAAGCCTCTTCTTAAGCAACGTGACAGTACAGTTGTGTCAACGGATGCCTTCAGCATGCTCTCTGAAGACTCCTCAACTCGATTATAGAGATTAGAGCCCCCCTGCTTCCTTTCTCTCTATTTCTTTCCCTCTCTGTTATTGCTCGGATTTCATGTCACCCATCATTGATAATAATACTCTGTTCTTTTCCCTGGGCTGTAGAGAGCTGCCTCCTCTCCTCTCCAAAACCTCTAAACCCCAAACAGAAGGGATCAACAGCTGGAAGACATTGTTGTGTCATTGATTCAGATCTCTGACCTGTCTGCAGTCCTGTCCTACCACAGAGAAACACAGTAACAGTCAATCAAGTACATTTCATAAAGTTGTCGCAAAGTGTCAAATTGCTTACACAGACACCTAGCCGAAAAACCCAAAGAGCAGGCAAAAAGACGTTGCAGCAAAGTCACTGTCCTGTGTTCTCCCATTGGCAGGGGAAAAGTAGGGCCATTTCAAGACCTGCTCTTACTTAATCTTCCCCATCAGCTGTGTGAGGAGGGGAGAAGAGAGGTGAAGGGGTGGGAGGGTTATCTATGGCCCTTTCAGGCCATGGTGATCCCAAGTAATCTAATTCAGCCTTCCACGCTGGTGTGCCTCTTCTTGCACTGAAGCATGTAGATTGCTGAAACATTCTTTCAGGCACATACGCAAATCTGTATGTGCGAGCGAGTGTGTGAGTGAAGGTATAAGGCTAGGCTCACACAATGTCAGTCTATTTTGTGTTCTTGGGGGTTTTGCTGTTAAGAAAGTGGGAAGACTCAGTGCCATGTACTGAAGAAATTCAAGGAAAGAGAGCGAGAGTGAATTCATTAAATGCCGTGTCATACCCAGAGAAACAGAATCACAGGAATGCAACTGTGTATTTCTAAGGTCATAAATGGCTTAATGAAAAGCTTCCTGAATACTAAATCAAGGCAGAATGACTAAACATCAGAGGTTAAACAATCTCTACACATACAGTGGATATAAAAAGTCTACACACCCCTGTTAAAATGCCAGGTTCTTGTGATGTAAAAGAATGAGACAAAGATAAATCATGTCCGAACTTTTTCCACTTTTAATGTGACCTATAACGTGAACAATTCAATTGAAAAACAAACTGAAATCTTTGAGGGGGAAAAATAAAAAATAAAAAACTCACAATAACCTGGTTGCATAAGCGTGCACACCCTTAAACTGATACTTTGTTGAAGCACCTTTTGATTTTATTACAGCACTCAGTCTTTTTGGGTAGGAGTCAATTAGCATGGCACATCTTGACGTGGCGATATTTGCCCACTCTTTTTTGCAAAATCGATCCAAATCTGTCAGATTGCGAGGCCATCTCCTGTGCACAGCCCTCTTCAGATCACCCCACAGATGTTCAATTGGATTCAGGTCTGGGCTCTGGCTGGGCCATTCCAAAACGTTAATCTTCTTCTGGTGAAGCCATGCTTTTGTGGATTTGGATGTGTGCGCCTAAAGGTTTTGTGCCAAAATTGCCTGGTATTTGGAACTGTTCATAATTCCCTCCACCCTGACTAAGGCCCCGGTTCCAGCTAAAGAAAAACAGCCCCAAAGCATGATTCTGCCACCACCATCCTTCACTGTGGGTATGGTGTTCTTTGGGTGATGTGCAGTGTTGTTTTTGCGCCAAACATACCTTTTGGAATTATGGCCAAAAAGTTCAACCTTGGTTTCATCAGACCATAACACATTTTCCCACGTGCTTTTGGGGGACTTGATGTTTGCTTTTCCAAACTTCAGCCGGGCTTGGATGTTTTTCTTTGTAAGAAAAGGCTTCCGTCTTGCCACCCTACCCTATAGCCCATTCATATGAAGAATACGGGAGATTGTTGTCACATGTAGCACACAGCCAGTACTTGCCAGAAATTCCTGCAGTTCCTTTAATGTTGCTGTAGGCCTCTTGGAAGCCTCCCTGACCAGTTTTCT
>JACXGI010000259.1:136569-161199 GCA_016801175.1 Esox masquinongy
AGGATATACAGGATACAGCAGGATATACAGGATACAGTAGGATATACAGGATACAGCAGGATATACAGGATATAGCAGGATATACAGGATACAGTAGGATATACAGGATACAGCAGGATATACAGGATACAGTAGGATATACAGGATACAGCAGGATATACAGGATACAGTCAAACTAATACAATTGTCTGAGGTGCAACAGAATTCCACTGTGAATTATAATACTGAAATAATTTCATTAATTTTCTCTTCTCCCTGAAAATTCTTCTGCAGAGGAATAGAGTTTAATTTCAGGTTTTTAATTTAGATATATAAATGTTTACCCTCTCTACAATATGGTGGCATTTGTTTAATAATTACTGTGAAAATGAAAAATGGGATGAGGTAAAAAAATATATCTTCATAGAATATAGAACTCCAGCTCCTCATCAGTAAGATACAATAAGAGTCACTTTTTTTTTGCTCAACCTTAACATGCAGACATTCTACTAAACTAGCAATAAAAGCCATCTGAAAAATCAGATTGCAATAAAAAGGGTAGAGTTGAATTATGAAGAATGTACAAAACAAATATTGGATAGGGAGAGTAGAAGACTTACATAGGAAGAAAGATGAAAACTTAATACACACATTATACGAGTATATTTATTAATAATTGATCTACCACATACTGTAGTTAGTTGCAGACAATCCCAGTAAAAAGAAACTACACCATATTTACTAACACTCAATGTACAACTGAATAGGAACAGATGCTGTATAGTTAAAAGTGTGCGTGTGAGTGCACACAACAACAGGTATTTTGTGTTTACATTCAACAGCTGTCAAAATCCAATGCATTTAAAGTAAACCTATGAATAATAACAAAAAAATGAATTATAACTATGCTAATGTATAGTGTGTACCAGCGTATTAAACATGTTTGGATTGGAAATGTGTTTTTTGCTGTTGTCAGAGGAAGGCCCTAATATTAGTCACTGACCCAAGCCACAGACCGTGTCAATACTATTGCATGGCAGGCATCGTCTGTGGTACAAGTATTGGTCTGTAACAAGACCTTAGTCTGTTAAGGAGGCGCTTCACCCTGGGGGACCTCAAATGTTTTTCAAATGTTTTTCGTCTTCTAAAAATAATAGCTGTCTCCGATCAACATTTTTGTTGGGGGGGTGGTACTGTATCTAAGTTCGCTATGAAAACGTGTGGTACTTTATGGACACACCAATACAGAGGAAGTAGATAAAACCACACAATTTTAATTTGCTCATTCCAGATTGTGTTGAGGAGACCTTGTGTTTTTATGACACAAATGTATCATTGCTAACATTAGTAAGTGGTACATTATGTAGTTGTGCTATGGTGAAATGTCCCTTTAAACAAGGCTCCCGAATGTTAATCAGAAAGCTATCTAACTATATACATTGTTCCACCTTTTTGCATTCGGTTTAGTACCATATGCAAATGTTTTTTAGATATTTCTATCTGTATGTTAGGAAAGATGCTCTACCCACTAAGCTATCTGAAACCTTAGCATTTCAACTGAAACTTTAGTCTACACCTGTTTTTAACAAAATGTACAAATACAATTTGATTTAATTTCTCAAAATCAAGTCAGAATGTCTTGACACTTAGATAGATATTTGTAAGTCAAGATATTTGTAAGTCTTACATAAATATTTGTAAGTCAGTGCCAAGCTGTGGTTGAGTGGTTGCACACCCCGCTGGAGACCAAGGTTCAATGCCCATGTCCACCATTAACTTGTCTGTCTCAAAGCCTTGAAAAAAAAATAATAATTGTAGGGAGAGTGACTGTTTAAAAAAAGTGTAAATAAACACAGAGAAACTTAACCTCCTTTGGCCAATAAATCATAAGCTGTCACAGGTGGTGAAAGCAGCAGAGAAAAGGCTTAACATACAGTTTTATACTGTATATTCTATTCATCATCAAATGATGGCTCGCTTCAACACTGTGAAATTCCAATGTTACAGTGTTAAGTGTAGGGTCTGTTGATAGGTCAAATGTATGACCTATCAACAAATCCAGTCAAAGTTAATTCATTTGCAAAGGTAACATGTAAGTGGTACAGTGAAATGCTTACTACCAAGCTCTCCTCAACAGAAATGTACACTAAGCCCCTCCTCCCAGCCCCTGCTGCTTGTCTCTCAGACTTCCAGCAAGAACTCTAACTTAGTTTACTTAGTTAACTAACTTTGTCACATAATTGAAACACGTTAAGACAGTACTCAGCCATTTTGATTGGGAAAATTAGGTAATACTAAATCTACTAATATCTTACATACTGTACAACAAAATGTGATGCAAGATCACACACAGCAAGAAGTATTTCTTCTGTGGTCTGAAGCTAAATTATGTGACACCATCACGATTTAATTCAAACACCTTCAACGGCAAACAAATGCCTTTCTAAGTAAGTGCAAGCTAGTTAGTCTGTTTTTTATGCCCCAAGAAGTCTAAAGATTTAAATGTCATTGAGAATAAACTGACAAAAAAAAATCCTTCCTGAGGTAAATCATTTCTTGTAGTCGTCTTTATAAGGGCATAATTGAAACTGGCTCCATTGTCCTATTATCAGAGCCAATGCTTCACTATGACACTCTCATTTAATCTCTGGGAGATGTGATAGCTGCTTCTGTGTCCTCTCCCTAACAATGCTCGGGATTACACTGCTACAGACACATCATCAAAATTGTGTGTGTCTGTGTGGAAGTGGAGGGGCTGACATTTGAAGTGTCAATATCTCTATTACCAGATCCACAGTAGGAGACTGAACACTTCCATCCCTCTAATGGTTCTTCGACATTAAAACAACAGCTCTACCACCCCTTCGTCACACCATTCTGGCTCCATTTTCCATAAACGTGTGTGAATCATACCTAAGAAACTGGACATGAAAAAGCCTGGACACAAACACGCACAGCACCACACAGTTGGCAAGAGATGGGGGACATGAGTGGACCAGTTTGATATGTGGTGATGGACATATCCTGCAGACAGCCTGTAGAATAGATTCACTAAACAACACACTTCCCTGCAGGGAGGGTTTACAGGGAGGGTGGCCTCTGTGACGAAAAAATAAAATAAAATAAAATCACATTTAGGGCTCCAGTGGTTCTTACAAACAGCACCCAGAATGTCTGCTGTTCCCATGCTCCTCAGTGTGGAACAGTGATATTCCAGCCCACTGCAAAACACACATGCAAGTACGTGCGCAAGCGCACACACACCCACACCCACACACAGTATCTTATTTTTTCTGAGAGGAGGGATGCCGAGTAACCTGTCGTATTCAATGAGGAATCAATAGTTCATAAATATCCCTTTGCTTTATTGAAGTTATTTTAGGATTATGGGAATAATAGTGAAAAACTACTATTATAGTGAAAAACTACTATAACCAAAAACTACTGAGACTAGTGTGGGCAGACTGAAACTCACATAAAACAATTTAGCAACAGCGATGGTTTCTCGGCACCCAAAGGTATGCACGCAATTACAAAGAACACTGTAATTTGTAAATGTCATTGTCACTATCTGCCATGCCCCTGTCGCACAGGAAAGAGAACACCAGCTGGTTGACAGAGTGCCCGGTATTCTCTACGCACTTGTTGTTATTCTCTCAATGGAGCATCCAAGTCCTCCGCCGCAGGAAGTCAGAGGATACCATTGATCCCAGGAAACATTCTCACAACCATCTCCAAATCAGCGTGCATCTGACGCACCGGTGCTGTGGCCTTCCAAGTTATTTCCACCGCGATGGGTGGCAAGAATGTTTAGGGGAAGCAGAGTCGGTGCACCATGCTGACAGTAGCTACTGTAGCTATGTTGGTCTGTGGTACTTCAAACAACGTGTTAGCAGGTTGCTTGTAGAATTGAAATCTATTCAAACAATATCTATTCACACAATAGTTTGTACTGCATACAACATAAAGCAGTTGATTCTCCACACACCACACTAAAACATAATCCCATTCCATAACCTTTTGAATTGTTTTGTTATATTAAAGCGAGCTTTGCTTTATACTCATAATTGATTAAGTGAGCTGTTTTGTTTTTCTTTAAACCTTTTTTTAGCAATACGTACATGTTTTTGGTCATAACAACTGCTGGTGGGAATGGATGAGTCCCCCATATACATACAGAGGTATATTCCTGTATAATACTGACATGTATTTTTTTAAACATGATCCTGTTTTACAAAATGCAGTGCTGATCAATAAGCAGTCTTTTTCCCCATTAAATGGTGATGGTACTGAACAATAATACATACTAATAGAAGGGTATGATAATGTTGTTGACTATACATGTTGTTGACGTGACGTACATTTTGGTGTCCAAATAAAATGTTTTCAAAACGCAACAAGTAATGTACATATACATGTTTGGTTATCTAACGATGCTCAACATTAAGTCGCTATTTTGAATTAAATCACATGATGATAATCATATGCCAGGATATGACATCACAGAGACAACTGAGAGACCCTCTGATTAATTAAGAAGAAAGGTTAGCAAGTTTCTTTTAAATGTTTGATAAGTTTACATTTCTACTCCCTTTCAGATTTCACCACAAAAGTTGCATCATTCAGTGCATCATTTAGTGCATCTGCAAAAAAAAAAAAACAATTTAAAAATGATCTAAAAACCTTATATTGTATTTAAGTACTTAAAATGCACACTTGATGTCAATGTATCACTTTCACATGGGTGCACAAGAAGTAGCCTGTAAAACATGTTTCAGTGAGAATGCAGTACAACAAAAATAACACCAGAAATTTCTGGTAACACCATATGGCTTAACAGTTGACCTGAACGATATCAATGTGTTTCTAAAGTTATTCAGCAGAATGCCTCAGACACCTCATCCAGGGATCGTTTGGGAAGAGCACCTGGAAAGGATTAAAGAGCAAGAGTCCAGGAACGGAAATGGCGAGTTCCCATCCATGGAGTGAAGTAGCTCCAGGATGAGCAGCTTCGTCGGGTTTCAAGAGTCCTCGAAGGAGAGAACATGGAGAGTTTTGCATACAGAGAGCTCAGACCCAGATCAGGAACGCCTGCCCAATACTTCTTCCTCTCAGAAGAATTGATCGGCCAGTTTGGGCAGTTGGCTTGGAAAATGAGATAATCCATATCCACATCTCACTATCAAATGGGGCCTCTTGTACTGGGAGTCTAGGAGAAGGGGGGAGGTAAAGGACTGAAGGATTCATCGGTGACACTGGGACAAGGTACTATACCTTGCTCACACCCATGCTTTAGGAAGACACCTGGCCAGAGATAAAACAACAGAGTGACTACTGGGCAGGTTCTACTAGTGCAGAATCACCCAGGATGTCCCGTCTGATGAAGGAACTTTGCAGCCTCTACAAGGTGAAGCAGATCTATCACCCGCAAATGGATGGGGATCCTTGTGGAAGGAACGGCCCCAGGTGAAGCACCCCTGTGGTGAATTGCTGACATCCCAACTAAAAAAGTACTTGGAGAAGGTAGTCCTGCAACATCAATGAGTTTGACATCCCCAGGACTGGCTAACTTTCTCCATCACCACATGGGAAAAAGGTACACCCGAGACCACACAGGATTCCAGAGGCATGCCGGGAAATGGCCAAAAAAAGAGATCAGAGAGATGCTGAGGATGGGAGTAATAGGTCCTTCAACAAGTGGGTGGTCAAAGCACTACTGTCATCGTGATGGTCCTATGATGGGTGTATCAGGTTCTGTAATGACTTCCACAGCCTCAATGCCATTTCCCGGTCTGACACCTACCCGATGCTTTATCGTCTAATTAAGCCCCAGGTGGAAAAGCCGTGGTTGAGAAGTCACAGGTCAGGAAAAGCCCATAGCAATGCGGACATACACTCCTGCCCCTCAAGGCCGCCTGGTCGTTCTTGGGGGGAGACGTGTTAGAGCTTATTGGCCAGCCAGAGCAACATGAACAAACAGCGCCCTCTCCTGGGAGATGGCAACAAGGGTACTCATAATGAACCACGCCCTTCGCCTGCTAATGGATCTATATATCAGGCAGAATTATCTGAACTATTGTCATTCTAGTTGTTAGATTGGCTTAATGGTTGTCTCCCAAGTACAGGCTGCAGGCAGTCGCCTATTTTTTCGTTTGAGTTTTCTTTGTATCGCCATGGCTTGTGTCCGGATGACATTTGTTTTGAATTACCTGCAAAGAGTTATAGTTTTGGATTGTTCTTGGCACTTGTTGTCATCTCCTAGCTTAAGATCCCGGTGCTGCTGGGACAGGACTGCCGCATATTCGCCCGGTTGTGGTCACCACAAAGAAAAATGTGTAAATAAAAGGAACACAGTGTCTCAATACAACTTGACCCTTCAGTGGTTCTCAACATTTTTTGGGCCAGTGCCCCCCTATCCATTATCCAGGTCCCTGACCACCCCCATCAAATAAGATGTAGGCTAATTGCCCTGAATATTAATGATGATGATGATTATTATTGTTATGATTATTATTGTTGTTATCATTATTGTTGTTACTATTGTTATCATCAAAAAAGCACATTGAATGACAAACAACATATTTATTGGTTTCCCAGGGAAAAAACAGCAGCCAATCAGAAAAAGCTAGCAATTTAACATTGAAGTCTTAATTAAACAACACCCAATGAGAAATGCCAAACAATAATCATTCATATGAATTGTTCCAACGGAAAACAAGCTGGCACTTATCATGGGGTAAAAGCAAAAGGATTAACTTTCAAAGGAAAGGTAAAAACCTTTGAAAGTTAGTGAGAGCCCTGCACCTGGTTGTATTGCAGTCATGTCAACAATGCCACTTGTATTGAATAGTGTTTTAATGTGAGTCTGGATGTTGGATGCTAAGTTGCTTTCAGGGGAAGTCCAACAACAGAATATGCCTCTTGAAAATGTGTTTCCACTGCGATAACAAGGCGTTCACGGCGTATCCCTCAGAGAAATGAACACTTTTCAGAGAAAGAAATTCTTCCACATGTAATACCAAGAAAGAGAGTGTGAACCTTCGGCGTAAACTCGCCCTAAAACAAATGCCCCCCAAGGGTACCTCAATGCCCCCCTTTCCAAAATATTGCTTCCAGTGTTCCCCGTCATCCTCTGAACGCCCTGTGGGGGGCGGTACCGCCCCCGTTGAGAAACACTGGTCTAGTCTGTGGTCTCATTATTTCAACCATCCTGCTTTTTTAAAGTGAGGGGATGCAAGTGAAACTGTCAAACAGTCCTGTAAAATAATAATAATAATAATAATATTTTATAATGTAATGTATTGTCACAAAATATGAATGTAGTACTCAGTATATATATTTTTTTCACTTTTTAAAACCATGTTCGTCATTGACCCATATATATTTTACACGTATAGGCTAAAATCCCGTACAGTGGTTCTTGTTACTGCTCAGATGTATCATGACAAAAGGATTGTGTTTAATTTTTGCCATTTATGATTTAATTTTTGCCAAATACATTCTTTTTATTTAGCTTTACCACAGATTTATGTATAATAATAAACACATTCAGTTGGAATGACTTAAAACCTATTTTTGCTGGACCGCTTAATTGGAGACGCCCTAGAAGAGCGAATGTCTCTGACCGACCGACCGACCTACCTTGTTAAATAGCGTAGTGGTTAGAGAAGCAGGGAAAAGTTCATCTTCAGTCTCGCTAGCAGTTGCTACATTCTTATGACTATTCCTAGGAAGTTAGTAGATACTAGTAAGCCTGTTACTGGCTAATAAGCTGTTAAAACGGCCACTGGCAAAAGCCATAGGTCATACAGTGGATATAAAAAGTCTACACACCCCTGTTAAAATGCCAGGTTCTTGTGATGTAAAAGAATGAGACAAAGATAAATCATGTCAGAACTTTTTTCCACATTTAATGTGATCTATAATGTGAACAATTCAATTGAAAAACAAACTGAAATCTTCGAGGGGGAAAAATGAAAAATAAACAACTTACAATAACCTGGTTGCATAAGTGTGCACACCCTCGTATAACTGGGGATGTGGCTGTGTTAAGAATTAACCAATCACATTCAAACTCATGTTAAATAGAAGTCATTACACACCTGCCATCATTTATAGTGACTCTGATTAATCACAAATAAAGTTCAGCTGTTCTAGTAGGATTTTCCTGACGTTTTATTAGTTGCATCTCAGAACAAAAGCCATGGTCCGCAGAGAGCTTCCAAAGCATCAGAGGGATCTCATTGTTGAAAGATATCAGTCAGGAGAAGGGTACAAAAGAATTTCCAAAGCATTAGATATACCATGGAACACAGTGAAGACAGTCATCATCAAGTGGAGAAAATATGGCACAACAGAGACATTACCAAAAACTGGACATCCCTCCAAAATTGATGAAAAGACGTGAAGAAAACTGGATAGGGAGGCTTCCAAGAGGCCTACAGCAACATTAAAGGAACTGCAGGAATTTCTAGCAAGTACTGGCTGTGTGCTACATGTGACAACAATCTCCCGTATTCTTCATAAGAATGGGCTATGGGTAGGGTGGCAAGACGGAAGCCTTTTCTTACAAAGAAAAACATCTTACAAAGAAATTATTACAAAGAAAAACAAGCCTGGCTGAAGTTTGCAAAAACAAACATCAAGTCCCCCAAAAGCATGTGGGAAAATGTGTTATGGTCTGATGAAACCAAGGTTGAACTTTTTGGCCATAATTCCAAAAGGCATGTTTGGCGCAAAAACAACACTGCACATCACCCAAAGAACACCATACCCACAGTGAAGCATGGTGGTGGCAGACTCCTACCCAAAAAGACTGAATGCTGTAATAAAATCAAACGGTGCTTCAACAAAGTATTAGTTTAAGGGTGTGCACACTTATGCAACCAGGTTATTGTGAGTTTTTTTTTATTTTTCCCCCTCAAAGATTTCAGTTTGTTTTTCAATTGAATTGTTCACGTTATAGGCCACATTAAAGATGGAAAAAGTTGTGACATGATTTATCTTTGTCTCATTCTTTTACATCACAAGAACCTGGCATTTTAACAGGGGTTTGTAGACTTTTTATATCCACTGTAGATGCTATTTGTAATGGAGGTAAACTTAATAAGAAACATTAGTCAGTTTAACACACTGATGAATGGTGTCTAGTGACCAGTAAAACCTGTAGTGCCTTGGTGTAGTGGTTAAAGACAGTGCCAGTCACGTGGGAGACCCGAGTTTGAATCCAGTGAGGATGACATTTAACAATTTTAATTGCGGGTCGCAATAATACTGTTTACAGTTGTAGTGCGACAATTTCTTGTGGATTTTCGAAGTACGCATCCGGGCATGATTTTTGGGTCAGGATTGACAAAAACTTAGCTGGCTATATATAGGCCAGTAGCCTAAACATCATAAATGATCATAGGGTGTATGATATGTCAGGCCTATAGTCTACAAGATGGTTTTAAGGAGATATTTAAACTTTCAATGCTTCCCAATACTGTACTTAACTAATTACTGTAGGAAATCGTGTGCTTTATTAAGTGATGTGATCACTAAGCTACAAATAATGTGTAACTACTGTAGTTAGTTAATTTATTTTGAATTTGATTGATAGCTATGTATTTTGCTATTATATAGCCTCAGTAAGCCATGCGTTCTAAAATTATTTGCTTTCCGTTCCTCGTGCTGAAGTTACTAATCAATATTGGTAAGCAGGATAAACATGCCCGCCCATTGAAATTACATGCCTGTCCAACATGTTTGTTCTAGAGCCGGGCCTGACGTTTCCTCTCACAAGCACCATGCATCAATAAAGCAAGCAGATGTCTTTTTTTTTTACTTTTGCCCATTTTTTTCAAGTGCAGCTGCAATTAGTTAACCATGAAAAAATAATAGATCAAAGGGAAAGATTCAATTTAACTTACCACCCTTTTAGGGGACCAGGAGTTTGTGAAGGGGTTGGGGGCGGAAAATAGGACAAGCAGGAGCTGCAGATGTAGCCTTAATAGCCAGCAAAGCCCAGATAAAAAAAAATCACTAAGCTATGGGGGAATTTTATTTAACAGCCATGGGAGAGCCTGTCAGAAGTGTATTAGCCAAGGCAGCTCTAGCCATGCACCCAACTCCAGAGGTGAGAGTCTATTGTCAGGGCAGCATGGTGAGATTAGACCCAATCTTGGAGCTGACATGGGAGCAGTGTTTGGACCAGAGGTTGTTCATTCAGAGTGTTTACATCCCTACAACAATCTTCTAACCATTTGCAATCGGATCATGAGTTCGCTCAACCTGCATTGAGATCAACTGCCAGGTAGGCAAGATAGAACTACCCAAATCATATACCGGTATGTTCGAAGAACCATAGGACTTAACCAATGCACTTCAAAAACACAAGTACTGAAACACAGGTCTGAAAACGAACCCATAATAGAGCTGGGAAACAATAGGATTGGGTTTGCAACATATCAACAAGCTTGAAATTTAGGTTAGAAGAAGCAGCGTTTGCTGATTCAACATGCAGTTGTAAGTCAACCATCTGCAATAGGCTTGTGAGTTTGCTCAACAATTCGGTATATAACTGAAATGATTAATGAGAGCAAGAATGAATTAGTAATTTTAATGTTGTGAAATAGTCTGGAAAATGGAAAAACATCTAGTAGCTCCGGAAAAAGTATAAAACATCTAGTAGACTATTATATACTCTTGAGAGGCTTTACAGCAAGAATATACTGTGGACAAATTAGAGAGTGACAAACAAAAAGAAAGTTAACATGGAAGGGAGAGAGAGAGGAAAGGGGAGCCAGACGAATTCCTTTGGAGACCTATACCCAGCAGAGCTTCTCAGTTCAGCCTGGCCAGTAAAAAGAAATACTGTAGCGAAAGGACATCAACTGAAACACTGTCAAATAAAAGGAAGACAAGAATAAAAAAATAGTGATAAATGACAGGGAAATGTTGCTGGGTATATGCTCCGGGATGTTCATGGTTATGCAGTGAGATATATGGGTTATTGAAGAGGCCACTGGAGGGATAAAAGGTAGCTGGGGTAAAGGAAGAAAAAGCTTCCTACTTGTAAAGAAAAGGCTTACTAGCGAATAGAGTTGGATCTTCATGCTTTATAAAACAGCATTAGAATAATCAGCCAAAGGCACTCATAGTATCATGCAATCACAGCAGAGGACTTTGGTGTTCACCAGGACGCAAAGAGGTGTACTGGTGAACTGGTGTACTCGTCCAGACTTCAGACTCATCAATAATTGTGATGAGTCTGAAGGTATTTGTATCATGGTTTTCCATTTTTTCCACTCCACAACGGGTTAGCACTCAAGGTCCCAGATGCGGGAGAACTCAAGATCCCATATGCGGGAGAACGCTGATCTCAATTTGTCCCAGGCTGCCGTGTGTCATTGTGTGTATGAGTGAGCAAGGCAAGGCACTGAAAGAAAGTTAAGTGTCTTGGCTGAGATGATGCTAGGCTATAGTCTGGTTGAAGGAAGCACTGAGTGAATAATTCATCTTAAAATCAAATTGTAATATAATGCTGTTGGATTATATTGTTCAGAATGTATAAATTGGCTAACGCTTGAGAACCATTTGTTCAAACCTCACGTCCTTGCTTGGTGACTGTGAGAATGCTAACACTATTTGTTAATTGAAACTGCTGCCACATACAGTGTATGTGAGCATGCCACGCACACAAGCTAGCAGCTGCTCATGCTTAGAGCGACAGGGCAGAGATATTGCCAGGATGGTCAAAAAAATGTGGGTCCCCACCAGGGTTCAGACCAAACCTACACCCTTGCAGACTTCTATTTGTCTGACTGTCAACCAGCTGGTGTTTATTGTTCTCTAACTGATGTATGCTCTGTCCAGTGCTTCATTTGTAAATCAAGAGGAACCGGAACACAGCCCTTGATGGCCGGGTGGGCAGCTTGACTCAGCAAACAGAGCAAATTTTGCAAAACCTGCACGAATATCCAATAATACAGTTATTAATCTTAAGCAACACTTCATGCAATACTATTATCTGCATTTTGGTGGTTGTCAGAAACCCTATATGAGGTTGCATAGGTTGACCCAGACTACTTTTATGCAGCTACAACAAACTAGCCTAGGTGAAGTAAATATTTTGAATAGTAACATATTGATTTAGTCAAACATAATATTATGCTAATTGTTTCTGAAGTGATGAGGCACTTACTTGCCCAGCCAGAAATCAAACCCCACTGGCTAAAGATGGACATTTCTTCCAGCAAAATTACATCAAGCCTACTGATTATCTGACACAGGCTTTTGGAGTAGGAAGGAGTAGGCCACTACATACACTACCGCTCAAAAGTTTGGGGTCACTTAGAAATGTCTTTCGTTAAAGAATCCTCCATTTGCAGTAACAACAGCCTTGCAGACCTTAGGCATTCTGGTTGTCAGTTTGTTGAGGTAATCTGAAGAGATTTCACCCTATGCTTCCTAAAACTCCTCCTACAAGTTGGTTTGGCTTGATGGGTACTTCTTACATACCACACAGTCAAGCTGCTCCCACAACAGCTCAATAGGTTTGTGATCCGGTGACTGTGCTGGACACTCCATTATAGACAGAATACCAGCTGACTGCTTCTTCCCTAAATAATTCTTGCATAGTTTGGAGCTGTGCTTTGGGTCATTGTCCTGTTGTAGGAGAAAACTGGCTCCAATCAAGCACCGTCCACAGGGTATGGCATGGTGTTGCAAAATGGAGTCATAGCCTTCCTTCTTCAAGATCCCTTTTACCCTGTACAAATCTCCCACTTTACCACCACCAAAGCACCTTGAGACCATCACACTGCATGCACCATGCTTGACAGATGGCATCAAGCACTCCTCCAGCATCTTTCATTTGGTCTTAAGTTTCTTGGCAATTTCTCACATGGAATAGCCTTCATGTCTCAGAACAAGAATAGACTGATGAGTTTCAGAAGAAAGTTCTTTGTTTCTGGCCATTCTGAGCCTGTAATCGAACCCACAATTGCTGATGCTACAGATACTCAACTAGTCTAAAGAAGACCAGTTGTATTGCTTATTTTACCATTTTTAGCTGTGCTAACATAACTGCAAAAGTGTTTTCTAATGATCAATTAGCCTTTTAAAATTATAAACTTGGATTAGCACACTGAACAAGCCATTGGAACACAGGAAAGATGGCTGCTGATAAGGGGCCTCTGTACGCCTATGTAGACAACATCAACTGATAATGGACCTCTGTACGCCTATGTAGACAACATCAACAATGTCTACACTGTATTTCTGATCAATTTGACATTATTTTAATGGACAAAAATGTGCTTTTCATTCCAAAACATGGACATTTCAAAGTGACCCCAAACTTTCGAATGTTAGTGTGAGTAAAGAGCAAAATAACCCACTGTATTCTTTCCCTCCAAAAAAGGCCCATCTAAACTGAACATTTAGTGCCAAATAATATCTGACATTGATTCATTAAAAGGAGTCCTTGGCAGTGCAACGGGTGTCCACAAACCCCATCAAAACGATGCCGTAATGATCCACTCTTAAATGAAACCCACGTAGGTCAATTGACTTATTCTTAGAACATTACTTTGAGAGCGCTTAAACAACAAATATATGAACTAAGTAACAAACCTATACTTGATTTACGCCATCACAGCAGCGCAAAAGATTCGGACCCAAAGGCCGACCCAAAATCGCTTCGGGCTAAAGCCTCAGAGCCTGGTCTAGTGACATCCCTGTGTGAGACTACAAAACCCTGAGGTTTCTTGCCTGTGATGAATCCGTCTATGGGGGAGAAGTATCGGATTTCTGATTCATTTACTGCACGCAACAAGGATTTTCGGCTTGCTCAATGTCAGACTTGTGAGCATTCACAAGTCTGACATTGAGCATTCACAAGTCTGACAAGTGTAATTTCCACTGTCAACAATTTCTGTCCTTGCAATGTAGTTTATGAGCACGCTACAATGGATTTCTCTTCAATAGTCAAGTTCTCAGTTCGCTCTGTGACGTATAATCTAGCTCGCAGGGAATTCTGTGCACGCTAATCTAAACCATTCCATATAATAGCATTTCAACTTTTGTTGTTGTGTATATAATGTCGTCTACCACTAGCTACACTGAGTAAAGACATCCTTCCACCAAGTACAATTGTTAGTATGTGTAGATGTCCTAGGCGATTAAAGATATTCTGTGTTTCTGCCTGTCTGCCTGAATAGAAAGATGTTGAGCATCTGGACTGTGAGGCTCTGGTCACAGGGTCGCACTTCCCCACTAAGTGCTTCTTGACTGAAGTCCATGAGCTGCAGGACCTGACATACACTCTGCAAAGCTGTTGCTATTCTCTAATGTCAAGCAGGCTTTTAATTCACAACTGCCACAGCCAGCGGACTCTGGCTAAAACATAGGAACAGACCCACCTAAGAAACAAAGGCAAGTTGTCCATGTTATTAGGCAGTGAAAAGGAAAGACATGCACAATTGCTTTATGTGTATATGGGTGTCTGTGTATGTTTGTGTGAGCGCCAGAGTTAGGGAGACAAAGATGTTGAATCTATATTTGCATTCTCTGAGATATTTCTGAAAATCAAAGCTGTAAGATGAAGCAGTGGCATGCAGGCCAAAGCATCCCTCATGCTGCTATCATTTCCTGTGAGATACTAAACTAATACCCTATGATTTATGGCATGTCTGCTGCCATTCATTTACCCCACTTTGACAGAGCCGTGAAAAAAAAAAAAGGTGGAAATATTGAATTGCCACAAAATAGGTCTACCGTAATGCAGGTTGCCTTGGTAATATGAGTGATACAACGCTGCTTGCTGAAATACATTTCACATATGAGATATTAAAATGACACTGAAGTACAAGAGGAATGGAAGACAATCTGACACCTTTACTGAACATGTACACTACTGACAGTGCCACACGCAGTAAAAAAAATAAATGCCAATCCTTTTGATTATCACCAATGTCCTCTAAAGTTGTGATTCAGTTTTACCACTTTACCCATCTATTCTCTTAAACATGGAAATACTACAGGATGCCGGGAACAAACCAATCGTTGCTGTTTGATGCAAATCTTGTAACTTTACTTATTTATTTTTACATGAATTGATGCTATTGGTTGCCCTTTACATCTCTATGGATGCTTTAGGACCCTTGACCAATTACAATCAAGCTATTTATGAAATTGAGTACACTGACAAAATACATCTCTTTTTCCATAAGTATATCCTGACAGAGACACTTTAAGCACTGATCAAAAGATATTACATGTCTAGCTTCAAATGTCAAGACCAAATGGATGGTCCTTTTTCAAAGATAAAGCTGTTTCATTCTGTTTGTCCACAAAAAAAGCAATTAGCAGATTAGCTGATAGGTAATTCATATTATAGCAACACAAGACCAAGAATTTTAGGTTAAGGGTGGCAAGACTGGTAACCTATTCGGTGAGGCAAGGTGAGAATGAATTAAGCCACGGAGCAAAGTTAGCAGACAGGAGGTTTTCATTTAGATCACGCAATTACCTTTTTCTCAGCTGAAATGTTTGGGAGCTCATCTGCTTGTGTCTAAGGTAGAAACAGTGAATCTGAACTTTGAATTATTAGCCTTTACCATCCACTATTTACAACCACTATAAAGTAGGCTACACAAATTGCGTCTCACTTAATAATGGGTACACACTCTGTAAATGATTCACATGATAAAATAATATATAATGCATGTCAATTAGTGAAGAATGAAAGCAGAAATGGCATGTGTGAATACCTGATCTAAAATTAAGTCAAATGGTGAACTGATGGTATGATGGTATGTTCATTCATTTTAAAGACTTTTTCCTGAAGTTACCTTTTTGCAGATATTAGGTTTACATCTGAAAGCAACTGAATGTATGTCAAAATATACCCCTTAATAAACTGTAAATCAATAAACATATCAGTAAATTCACACCGATGTGTGTCATTATTTCTAGTTCAACTCTATTTACATTAAATCTTTACCAAAGGAACAGGTGTTCAACATTGCTATATTAAATTCCAGGTGTGTATTTTCTCTGAACAAGGGAAGGAGGTGAACATTTTAATTTCTATTCATCTTATTCTCTTGAAACATGTAAAAAAGATTTGCCAATTAGATTTTAAATAACTTACTGTTATTTCTCTTTTAATATGCATCAGATTCTTTTAAATGAATCATTTATTATTCAGCCTGTTCTAGTGCGGCACACGGAGAAAAGGCTGAGTGGTATTAATTATACAATTATAATGAACTGTGGGCACAAACCAAAGGCTTCTCGCTAGTGTGTATCAAACCCAGAGAGGGGATCATATTTCCTATTAGCCTAACAGCATTCTAAAGCATTCATCAGCTAACAAACCCCAGGTTTCTCACACTCCTCTCACACTCCCTGGCTCATCCACACTCTCTAACATACACAAGGAGAGTGCCTTGCCATCTATAGTCATTTTCATGTTTGCTGCTAAGAATAAAACGTAGGTTGTCATGCACTTGGGAACAGGGAGGTAGAGGTAGTCATGCTATGTATTCACTGGAAGTCCCACGGGACCATTGTTTGAGTTAGCAGTTATGTTATCACAGGTTGCTAAACAATGAAAGAAACATGTGTACCAGAACCTTTCATTCAATATGCTAAATTTTTATTTTTATTCAATTTGCCAAATACGATACATTACTACTTTGTACAAACCTACAAAGCAGTTCACCATTTAACTAAGAGATGCATTAGACAAAGGAGAGGTATTACAGTACATAGTATTCAGTACTATAGAAGTCCACACATCACACGTCCTCATGAAGAGGTGAAATGAATGCCCTGTGCCACCAGGTGTCCAATCAGAAATAAATGCCTTTCTAAAGAAGACCATCAACAGAGCCATTAGTGCAAGGAGCCCTGCAGTTTTAATATACTTTAGATAACTACAGTAATCATCAGCTGCTACCCCTCAATGTCAGCATAGAGTTATGGTCTTCTGCTCTTTTTAGTCTAATGTTTCATTATTCCTCTCCACACCATTCCTTTCTACCACTCCATCTCTTGCTTCAAACCCCCAAAACCCCTATCACTGAAAAAGTGAGAATCTTAATATCTTAACCTCGCCCTTTCACATTCTCCAATAAACTGCAGCTCACGGTCACCATTAAGGACCAATGGGGGCAGAGGGTACATCCACACACTAGGAGGCAGCAGATACAAAACCCAGCTGTCCGCAGCAGTGGGTGACATCCTCTTCCTGGCCCTCTGAGGGTGTTTAGTAAATGACATGATGTGATGGCCACCTGCAGCTGAGAGACTGGGAAAGCCTGTCCTCCTTTACAACTTAATGAGAGCAGACCATGGAATTTCACCATCGCTGGCACAGCAACGGAACCCAGGGCGCACACAAGGCCCATTGACTGGGGACGCTCAGAGTATCCAATCAATGGCACTCTATAGAAATCTCCATTTAGCTGAGGCAAAAATGCTAAAGGAGAAGGGTAAAAACCTCTTGGTGTGTTCACACCACCTCAGAGGGGGAAGAGGAGGGTGGGGATCAGATTCAGTTTCAACAACATGTTCCTCAGATTAGTGGCACCCATCCATGTTATTTGTCTTAACATAGAGACGCAAATGTTCCAGTCCTTGATACCATTGTGGTGTCAAGAACTAAATGGACCCTATTCAGACAAAACTGTATCATATATAGTGTAAAGAGCGAGAGCTCTTTAGTGGTCATATCCAAACACATACAAACGCATGAATGCACACACAATCACATGCAGCAACACATAAGCACAGATCCTCTGTAGAATGCAGTGTGTTGGTGAATGTTCACATCTATGGACGTATGGCGGAGTCAGCACGGGTTCAATTCTGGACTACTATCCATTCACCAAATACATTTTCCAGGGGTTTGTTAAAATAAGTATTTCTTTAAAGATTGTGTGTGCGTGTGTGTATGTGAGTGTATGTGTGTATGTGTGTGTTTGTGTTTATCCGCACATAAACTTGCATCTGTTCATGCTTTCAGCGACAGGGCAGGGGTATCGATATCATTTAGGATGTCCCCACCAACGTTCAAACCAAACCGACACCCTTGAGCAAAAACTATTCTCTTTTTTGTAATTATTCTAATTATGTTCTGCCCACCGACCATCTTCTACAAAAAAAAAATGTGTCGTCCTGGCATGGTGCCTACCCCTGGTCGATTCTCCCAAGATAATTACCGGAAAATGAAACAGTATATGTTACAGGTCAGATTCGCAAAGTTTAACAGGTGATTACTGTGATTTGTAATCGCATAAACAATATCAGTGCAGCCTAAAGGCCTCAACATCTTTGTAAGCTCATGAGATTTTGTAAACACAACTCAAATCACAGCTGCATGTCTCTCTGTGTCTGAAGGGTGCTTGAGTATTTAAGAAAATGTAGCCCCATCTGTGGTCCACCCCAATCATTAGGTCAGAGCTACATCACAGGCAGCACAGTTAAACACATCAGAAGCATACATCTTACAAAACTACTAAAACAATCTGGTCTACATGCACACATGCAGTTCTCCAGGAGTCTCTGCAGCTTCAAATCGATCAGGTAATTAGTCTGGTCTGAGCTGAGCACTCCTTTCGGCAGAGAGAAATTATGAAGCATTTAATAACTGCTAAACTGCCTCCACTCACCCTGGGGTCCATCTGCAGTAATGAGACATTGATCCATAATTGGAAGCACTCAGTCATGAAATGTGAAGACTAATTAAAGAAAGTGAACTTAATAGCAAATATTTACATATTTGCACACTGATTCAACGTTGGTTGCAATCCAGATATATGAGGGAGAAGATACCTTATGGATAGGAGGGGCAAAAAGTGCACACTGATTACATTATGGGATTGATGATGGAGTGATGCACATTTTCATCAGTGGGCTCTACTAATAAACCAAACATGTCCAGGACATATTATGAATACTTTCATGTCTTCTCCTACACAAAAAGAGAAGTATTTGAAGTTGCACGTGACAATTATGATCACGTGACAATATCTCAGTGAAAGTCCTCATTGCTATTTCATAATCCTCATAGTCTCTCTTTCTGGCTCAGTCGCTCACTCATTCTCATTCACTCCTGTTGTGTCTCTCTCTCTGTCTGTGACCCCGGTGCTGGCAACTCCTGTCGGGGCATGTGACAAGAACAGAGTGTGGCATCTCATCTAGTGGTGGTCAATGTGGCTGGAGAACCAACAGTCAGGGGCCCTGCTAAAGATACAGCCTGGGGCCCAGGGAGGGTGTGCCGATACCCCGGTGGCCAGAAACTCAGAGCGTAGGGCGGCTGATTACATGTCAGTGTTGGTAAATGACTGCAAAAGGGGAGCCAGGCAGCAGTGCTGAGGAGGAGCGCTTAGCATTGGAGTTTTAACTGCATTTCATCAAGTGGATGCCAGTTCTGCCCGTTAACCTTGGCTTGGTACAGCAATGTGATGCGACAGTAGAGGGGGAGACACGTAACCAGGGGGAAGCACGGCTCTGCTGCATTCAGATAGCAACCCACCACAGACACCACAGTCTCCTGGAGCCTGGACTTCCTCTATCAAAAATCACTTGGCATCCATTCCTCTTGTCCTGCTTCCTTCTATCTGATCGATTCTGTATGCTTTTTGACTCAGAAGAGTGACAAAAGGAGATCCCATTCAATGTGATGAGGGATGCAGTGGCACAACACAGCACTTTTTTCACTTCACAATCTCACAGCATCTTGTACTTTCTCAGCCCATACCTTGTGCCTCATTCTACCCTCCAGTGTGTTGCAGAGCTAAGGCCTTCTGTTAATAGGGTAATTTGAATATTTATCCTGCAGAGGTTACAGAAATGAGAACTCCCTGGTGCCAGCCAAGCAATCCTAGACACACATACTCACGGAAAAAGGGCATATAGAATGGCACATGGGAATATGCTGTGCCCTAGCCTATTAAACTCAACTATACAAATTACGATGGAGTTGAGCAGCGATTAGTGTTGGCGGACTGAAGCTCTAGATCACAAAGTGAAGTTTTTATCAAGACCGACAGACTTAAGCATCCAAAGAATAGCCTGCTTTAACACAGAACAAAGTGACGGTTGGGAAAATCATGATGAAACTGTTAAGTGCTTTTTAACCCCCTATGTGCCTACATACATCCTAACATCTGTGAACCGTACAGACAATATTTTGCGATACTATATTGTATTCTCTGAATATGGAATAGCCTACATTCTGAAATACATACTTCCACATACATTTTCTGTATGCTTATTTTTTCGACATACGTGTTGGTGCAATACTTCAAACATGTCAGATTGCCAGAGTGGGTTCTTTGATCATTTTGTACTGATGACCCATTTTATACATTTAAACTGACATGATATGTCATTAAATAATCCCAATCCTCCCTTGGGAATGTAGATTTCATTTAGACCACACTATATGGAATGATGCTTCCTTCCCCAAGATTAAGTCTCTATGCAAACACTTTCAGAACAATCTTTCTGTCCCCTTTCACATGGATTTGCCCAATAATATATTAATAGTACATTTCCATTTAAGAAATCAGTCAAGCATTCATATACAGTCTATAGACAGATGACTATTCATGCTGGAGACCACTTTGTCTTCCAAGCTTAGTGCCACCTGTAGCTAACACAGTAGAGTACTCATTTTAGCAGACTCATTCCAAAACAACAAGATTGCCTCTCACCACAGGTCTAATTTAAAGAAAATTGTGTTTGGCTTTTCAGACAACATGAGGAACTGCCTGCAGTGGTATGTGGTCATAAATCTGTTTATGGGCGGAATGTATGAGTAATAATTTCATGCAGGCTTATGCAGACCATGCTGTGCTTATTTATGTCCTTTTGTTTTGTAAGGCAGCATTCTACAACAGAACCAAAGCTCCCCCTCAGTGGAGAGCTGAATCTAGGTTTATGCAGCAGTACTGAGGCAGCAAGGCTGGCAGGCAGGCAGAAAGGAGTTTGGCTATCACTGTTGTTATTAGCGACAACACTCAACAGCCATACTAATGCTCAGCAGCCATTCAAATCCTTTGGGGATTAACCTCTAAGAGCAGGATACTCACTCGCATATTATAAACCCTTATAAATCTGAAACACATGAACTTAACCCACAGGCCAGAGAGACCAAACTACAATCTGTCTGTCACTCGTCTGGCTCAGTCACGACGCATCCTGTCCCATATTTACCGTAGTCCATTTAAGTCAGTATTCCTATGACATTGCACAGTTTCCCACAAAGAGCTATTCAATCGGTAATGAGCTCAGAAGCCCAAATCAGAATGACTCATTTGATATGGACTTGTGTAGTCATGATGGGTGACCCACGTTCTCTGTAGTAATGGGAGTTATTACCTCCTGGTTTATTTAGTTCCATTGGAACATTGTGACACTAGGACATTTTGTTCAATCTCTGCATTGTTTCCTTGGCCTGGCCAAGTAACAGAGGCAGAAAGAGCACAGTGCTGCCGAGGTGTAATCTAGCGTGATTAGTGTAATCAGTAGTGTGTCCTAGAAAGACACCATCTCAGCCCCCCTCTTACTGAAGGAGGGCTCACTCATTTCATAACACCCATTTACATTTCCCTTTTCCATTATCCATACATCATATGACCTAATGATGGAGCTGATCTAACAAACAGCCCTGCGTTCCCTCTGCCTTGACAAAATCCTGGTGGTAAAGAGCTCTACTTGACTGGGCTGCAGCAGAGAAGAACTGGACTGATCACACGTAATTCCAGTTGTGAGAGGAGCACATAAATTCAGCAGCACCGACAAATTATGCATTGGTGGAAATACCAATGGGTCTCCTCTGAGGCTGTGTGAATGAAGACCATGGGGAACGCAGTTGCTTTATTGTCAAGGGTGTTTTTATAAGTCCTAACAGAATAATCTGGGCGAAATGTAATAGACCCGTTTCATTTCTGCCTTGATTTATGCTACAACAAGGTCTACAACAAGCTACAGTTGTTCCAATGATATTGTAAGGGCCTTCTGTCAGGGATGGTCTTATGCAGACAATGGGATTTAGGGCATATGCATGTTTAATTAAATATGTGCATTTAATTTGATTACATTTTGGTATTTTAAAAGACACAATCTGGACTTCAAGTCAACACAATCCTGTGTTAGAAAATGAGTGAGGTCCGGGAAATGTTAAATAAGAAATGCCTGAGTCCTACTCTACTCAATCATGTCAGTGTCAGTTTCAGCCTGTTTGACTGTGTATCTTCACTGAGGCCTTGGAATGGGTTCTAAATGATTAAGCTAGTTCTGTATAGAGCCTGTAACTGCTCTACATGAGGTCTCTCCCAATGGTCAGTCAGGCTAGGGGATTAATGAAGCTGGTGCCACTGAGGGGAAATCCATCTGGTCTGAGACAGTCTTCATTAACTTGGGCCAGACATGGCACTTTTAGTGAGGAGAGAAAGGTCGACTTAGGGTTATGACATGCTGAGGAAGCAGGAGTGCTGTTGTTTAAATGTGCTGCTGGTCTTTAATGGCACTGCCTGTGAGTTTCCAATCTCCTTAAGTGCTCTTTTAGCTGATATCAGGTACATAACAGTTCTGTGTTTCTATGGGAGTTTATAAAGATCCTCCTGTAAAGTTTTGTATTGGGGGGAAATCAAATTGTGTCTTTTTTCATAACACACAAGGGGAGTAGAACTTGTCACATTATTAGCGTGAATAAGGAGGCACATCTTGGTGAGTAAAGTAATATTCTGTCCATTAGAACAAACTTAAATGCAACTCTTTTTTTCTGAAATGTTTAAGTCCGATCCACTGTATAAACTACCATTCAAAAATGTGGGGTCACTTAAAAATGTCCTTGTTAGTGAAAGAAACACATTTATGTCCATTAAAATTACATTGAATTGATCAGAAATACAGGGTAAATATCGTTAATGTTGTAAATGACTATTGTAGCTGGAAATGGCTGATTTTTTAAGGAATATAGGTGTACAGGGGCCCATTATCAGCAACCATCACTCCTGTGTTGCAAAGACACATTGTGTTGGCTAATCCAATTTAATAATTTTAAAAGGCTAATTGATAATTAGAAAACTGTTTTACAATTATGTTAGTAGAGCTGAAAACCGTTATGATGATTAAAGAAGCCATAAAACTGGCCTTCTTTAAATTAGTTGAGTATCTGGAGGATCAGCAATTGTGGGTTCAATAACAGGCTCAAAATGGCCAGAAACGAATAACTTTTTTCTGAAACTTGTCAGTCTGTTCTTGTACTGAGAAATGAAGGCTATTCCATCCGAGAAATTGCCAGGAAACTGAAGATCTCGTACAACGCTGTGTACTACTCCCTTCACAGAACAGTGCAAACTGGCTCTAACCAAAATAGAAAGAGGAATGGGAAGCCCTGGTGCACAACTGAGCAAAAGGACAAATACATTAGAGTGTCAAGTGATGGTCTGGGGGTGCTTTGGTGGTGGTAAAGTAGAAGATTTGTACCGGGTATCTTGAAGAAGGGAAGCAATTACTCCATTTTGCAACACCATGTCATACCCTGTGGATGGCGTTTGATGGGAGCCAATCTCTTCCTACAACAGGACAATGACCAAAAGCACAGCTTCAAACTATGCAAGAACTATTTAGGGAAGAATCAGTCAGCTGGTATTCTGTCTATACTGAGATCAGGTGACTCTGTCCAGCAGAGTCACCAGATCTCAACCGTACTGAGCTGTTGTGAGAGCAGCTTGATCGTATGGTATGTAAGAAGTGCTCATCAAGCCAATCCAACTTGTGGGAGGTGCTTCAGGAAGCATGGGGAGAAATCTCTGCTCATTATGCTAACAAATTGACAACTAGAATGCCAAAGATCTGCAAGGTTGTAATTGCTGCAAATGGAGGATTCTTGGACGAAAGCAAAATTTGAAGAACACAATTATAATTTCAATTAAAAATCATTACTTCTAACCTTGTCAACTACAAAATTTCCTATTCATTTTGCTCGGTTTCCTATTCAAACTCATTTCATACATATTTATTATGGAAAACAAGACATTTCTAGGTGACCCCAAACTCTTGAATGGTGTTGCATTCTTTGGAGGCTGTGATAAATACCACTTTATTTTCATTCAAGGAAAACTGCGTATGGGCATCTAAGGGTGAATTAAAATGTAATTCACCCTTAGATAAATAAAAAACATTTATGAGATGAAATGGAGCTGCCACCACTCCTAGTGTGACTCCTCAATGTCACATTGTATGCAAAGTCTCAATTCCCTTCTACAGGTGCTGGTCATATAATTAGAATATCATCAAAAAGTTGATTTATTTCAGTAATTCCATTCAAAAAGTGAAACTTGTATAATGTATACATTCATTCCACACAGACTGATATATTTCAAATGTTTATTCCTTTTAATTTTGATGATTATAACTGACAACTAATGAAAATCCCAAATTCAGTATCTCAGAAAATTAGAATCTTGTGAAAAGGTTCAATATTGAAGACACCTGGTGCCACACTCTAATCAGCTAATTAACTCAAAACACCTGCAAAGGCCTTTAAATGGTCTCTCAGTCTAGTTCTGTAGGCTACACAATCATGGGGAAGACTGCTGACTTGACAGCTGTCCAAAAGACGACCATTGACACCTTGCACAAGGA
>JACXGI010000260.1:0-13341 GCA_016801175.1 Esox masquinongy
GCTCAACCCAGTTGAACACCTATGGGAGATTTTGGAGCGACGTGTTAGACAGAGCTCAACCCAGTTGAACACCTATGGGAGATTTTGGAGCGACGTGTTAGACAGAGCTCAACCCAGTTGAACACCTATGGGAGATTTTGGAGCGACGTGTTAGACAGAGTTATGAAAACACTATATGAGGGAATATTTTTTGCAAGAATGGTGTTCCATTCCTCCAGTCACTCATACAATACATGTCAATGTGCCCTGAAGCTCTTCAGGCGGTTCGTAGTGGCCCAGCATCTTACTAAGACACCATATGTTTTTCCTATAACTTGTCACGTGAACACCAAGGTGTTGTTTCTTGAATACCAAGGTGAAGTCATATGCTTTCCCTGGCCTCCCCAATCACCGGATCTGAACATCATTGAACCTTTATTGGACGTTCTGGAGCACAAAGTGGAAAGTTTTTTTCCACCTTCTTCATCCCTCATATTTATTGGAGTTGACTTTTGTCAATATTGGATAAATATAAGCAAATATAGTTTTGTAGAGTTTACCGAAGCAATTTGTTGACAAACGTCACCTTTTCCTGACAAGATTTAAACAGTTCATCAAAATTCAGAGCCAGGGTAAGCTTAAACAAAACAAAGACCTTATTTGAAGCGATTCTAAAATTCCTTTTTGGAAAAATCAATAGTGCAACGCGAAAAGAACCAGTATCACATTTTGCTGCTACATTTTATGGGAATTATGAGGTGTCTTTGATATTAATATACTATTTCAGTGTATTTGGTCTTTGATATTAATATATTGTTAGGTGTTTCCGTTATTTTCTCCATTCCCTGTATATCGGCAGTGTAACAGATCCCAGAGGTGTCTTACTGCTATTATAAACTGTATAACAATAAAAACAGTAAAAATTAATCTTTCTTAGAGACACCTGGTACTGTTTGATATACCACAACTTTCAGACAATCAGCATTCAGGGCTCGAACCACTCCGTTTATAAATCACTATAAAGATCTGTGTTGACAGAAAAACTGTGTTTCTACTTCATTTAATATTGAGAATAGGTTATCTGTTGTATGGTTGCAACCTGACAGTTGATTGTATTTGGTTGAGAGAGATTTTTTCAGATGACAATAGGTCCCACTCTGTCTTAATTTAATTTATCTCTGTGTATGTGCTAGCCTGTTCTTTGCTCATTTGAGGTTGTCATCCTATTATGACATGACTGTGGTTTGCCATTGCACCATCACTAACATGACAGACTGTACAGTCCCTCAAGACCGAGCAGGCTTTTACTGGAAATGTCATGTCAAATGAATTTGCCCGCTGTGAAAGTTCAGTTGTGATGGAGGGAGTGTGTGTGATTGGAACTATCTGCTCAGCCCTACTAAATAGAACAGTGAATGATCATCTGCTTAGGATTCACACACACAGTGAGTGAATGTTTGTCTGGAGTCTGTAGTGTAGTAGCAGATGGTGAACTTTTAGAACCAGACAATTAATAGGATTCGCTAACCTGATTCACATGACTTGACTGTCCAGAGGGTGCCCTGAAAAGAGAGGCAGCCATCTTGGCCAGCAGCATCAGACCAGGTGGATGCTTTCAGATAATTTGCAAATAGCCTTCCACCCCTAACACAATCCCAGCGTTGATACCTGGGGCGTAGGTTTGATTTCAAATGTGAGGGGGACAAACACTGGTGTAGCGTGGTGACGCCGTCCTGCAAGCTGTCCTTACATGGATATGTGATATGTATGTGATCCACATGTACATTTTGTCTGCTCTGTACTTGAATTTCACAACCTCACCTCCCAAGCTCCACCACAACCCTCTACACTAGTTGACTCAACATCCTTCTGGTTCTGCTAATAAATATGAACATTCAAGATATGGGCTACACATAACTAATTTTATTTAAGTTATCCACCTTTAAAGACAACAATTTACCTCAGCTCCACGGTTGACCTTTTCTCCCTGGCTGTCTGATCCTGCTATGACAAGGACCTTCTCACGGTCACCATCTGATCCTGCTAAAATGCAAGACATTATATGACATGAACAACTTGAGCTACATTGACGCCTGCAGAACCAGATGGCAATGTTTGATCTATAAGACCCACATTAGGTTGAAATGTCAAATGCAGCTACTTATGTAGGGAACTACAGCGTTAAGCAACTTTTTAAGAGATCAACTATTAAGCTAGTTAATTAGCGATAACTTGTAATGTCTCATAGCTAGCTAGCTGTACCACTCACTTTGTCTTTGCATAACAAAAATTCAGTAACTTCAGTCTTTTCCTGGCTGGTGGTACGGTGCTAGCTGTGAGTGAGGTGAACCTAGTGTAATGTAGACTGCTAGCTAGTGAAATAACATTAGCTGGCAAGCTAATATATATTTTGCAGCAATCAATATCATTCATATATAACGTTAGCCTAACTACACCTTACCGGTTTTAGAAAGACACTGATAAGATAAATATCTACCTCATTCATACGTTATGGGAGGTAATTAGCTAGAGGTAATGGCAGCTAGGTTACCAAACTTTCATGAGCCAGAGATCGCAGTTGTTAGTTGCAACCGTAGACTCTACTCTACTACGGTAACCAGACCTATCCAGCAACTACTGTACCTCAAGCAATGTGCCTGCATGTGGTCCTAAAGCCAGTGTGATTCGAATTACGCAATTGCTTTCCATACTGCCACTACAACGTTCTAGAGTCTAAACTTTTCTTATAATAAGAATTTGTGTTGATAAATAGTGTGGGGGGGGGACAGGGGGGGAAAAAATGCCATTTTCAAAAAGTGGGGGGGACATGTCCCACTCATGTATAGTGAAACCTACGCCCCTGGTTGATACAATTGCTGGAGGGGCGGAGATAATAATGGAGACACCTTACAATGTATTCATATGAAAGACCTAATACACTGAAATAGTTGACGCCTCATAATCCCTATAAAACTTAGCGGCAAAATATGATACTGGTTCTTTTCGTGTTGCACTACTGATTTTTCCAAAAAGGAATTTTAGAACCGCTTTAAATAAGGTCTGTATTTTGTTTAAGCTTACCCTGGCTCTGAATTTTGATTAGAAATTAACTAGCACTTGTAACACAAATGGTCACCGCTGTTGTTGTAATTTTTAAGATTATAATAAATTATATTATTGCTTTTGAAAATTATCTATTAAATAGTAATGAGTACATCACAGCTTTGTTGACACCTCTGTTTTGAAGAAAAACAACAACTAATGGAAGACTTAGAAATGAGGCTTCTCATTTTTTTGAAAAATAGAAAGCCAACTTTACCCCAAAAATATAAATATAAGTTTACTTCCATTTAGAATTTAATCTCCCTTTTATTCTGAAACAAATGTATTTAGATTGTTTTGACAATCATTGTCAGGTCCTGTTCATTGTCTCGTTGGGCCTGTTTATCCAACATTTCAGTACATCCTATTTCATCTTATCCATTAGGCTAGGTCCAGGTTGATAACTTTTTAAAAACTGGTCCCTGGACTGTTTCCTTGCCGTGGTATTCTTCAAGCCATGCTAGGAGGAAGGGATGCACACGTATATCTGCCAGCAATTGCTTTAAAATGGCAGATTATTTCAGGCCGATTGGAAAGATATAGATTAATAATTTTGCACAGCAGAATTAGCATTTGTTGAAATTAGAAGCAGCATCATTGCATAAAGTTCATATCGGTGCATCCCTACTCCAATAGGCGAATATCCCAGGCAGGTACAACTAAGCCAGAGAGGTTGAAGGTTAGGAGGCAGGCAAAACAGTATTTGGTTCTCGAGGTCGAACGTTGGCCGTGGGGCTACTAGGGCTGTTGCAGTAATTAAATATTTGCCTGATCATGATTATTTGAGCCAGATCGCAATTACTTTAATTGTGACCACAATCTTTTTGCACAATATTTTGATTCCAAAATCATGTTTCCAATCTGAAAAAGGGATTTGAACTCCAACATTAGAAACATCTCAACAAATAGGCCTACCATACGTATTATGTCAGTTTCCATCAGTTTGGATGTCTCGCCCAGGGGTGCAGAAGAGCGTTTGACAGCTCTGCATAAAGTTTTAGGCGTAGATAATTTACTGAAAGTCATTTGCTTTTCAGTGTGTCATTTAATTTCAGTGTGTTTAAACCTAGTTTAGAATTGTTTTGGAATGCAGTGTTATGTAATTCCGAAACATTATTATTTATTACACAAAACGCATTTCAGTCAGCTATTTGTCACATCATCTCTGATCAACAAAAGAAAAGACACTTAAGCATGTTATAAATATTTTTACTAATGTAAGTCGATGTTGTCATTTCTATCCATATTTCCTAATTAGATAATGTGCATTGAAATGCATGGATAGAAATATCTGTTGTCACACTGCATATTAATGTTTGGAGAAAAACAATCTTCCTTGTAAATTTTTCATTTGAATTAATCAGCAGAGCGTTGAAACACGTTTTGCTACGTTAGGAAGGCCTAGATAATAGTTTTAGAATACGCTGTTTCAAATAACAAGGCTATAAATAACTGCATTTCATTGTACTGTACTTCTACTTGTTCATTGACACTAAAGTTGTATCTAATCTATAATATTTGCACCAAAGCGAGAAGTGAAATGTCACGATGTGCAGGAAAATGTAATTGTCATTGCTTTGTGCTTGCATTTTTTTTCAAGAACAATCATTAACTACATGGATTCAGTGGTGGTTCTAAAGCCTAACACAGCTGCACAGCTTCGGGCGCATTTTGTTTGTTTTAAGCCAAATGGAAGATGTGAGCCCAACCATTTGGAGGAGGCGAATTGTCGGATTTGCTCTGGAAAGGTGGCGCTCAAAAGCACAAACGCCACAAATCTGAAGAACCATCTCCAGATCCACAACATTAATTTTTACAATAGTATTAGGCTTTCACTACAATAGTGGCATAACATTTACAACATAAACAATCAAATCGTTAATCACATTTATTTGTGTGACAATTATTCGTCAACTAAAATATCATAATTGTGACGGCTACCCCTGGAAAATATTTTGTTTCAGAAATATTGACAAATTATAACCAAATCACAGACTTAGCTAGTCTTAGAAAGTCACTAGCTTCTAAAGTCACATACTGATAAACTTCAGACACAGTTTCCATGGTCAGATTGTCAAAATTGGAATAAAAAAGTAGCCATTTGGTCTTAATGTGAGGTTTGGGTTATGGATTTAGTCAGTTGTCTTGGTTAGTTTTTTTGACGATTGTAGAAATAGGCATGGTTTAGGAGTTTATGGCTTTAGAAGCTAGTGACAATGGCTTTTTTTTCTTTGCACTAAGAGGTAGCCTTTAAGAGAAAATTTTATGTGTACTGACATTGTGGAGTGGTTGTCAGAGGCCTTATATGATCGTCCACTGCACACCCTTCCGCTCATAGTACAGTTTAAAACTTTTGTCTTAATGTCAAGAGACCTTGTGGTCATGTTGTATGTCTTTTGGTTTTAATTCGTTTGTAAATGACCTGCTGCAGCCCGGGCAAAGGTGCTTCAATGGCAGGACCAAAAAGCTTCATAAAGTTAACTGAGTCATCCAGAATATCTTGTTTCACATCGACTTGTAGACCCTCTCTGTCAAGGATTACTGTAAGGTCTTACACAAATAAAAAAAAAGGGCACATGCTCTTAACATTGCAGGACCTCACTGAAAGATAGGTTTAAGACATCAGTGCGGTACTTAAAAAAGCACCACCAACCAAGACACCAACTATCTCCAGGGCTGAAAAACCACAATGTGACAGAAGCAGAAAAAGTACTTTAACTGCAAATGGTAAAAAATGCATCTGGACCTGATAATATTCCATCAGAAGCCTCTAGGTCAGTGGTCAACATATTTTGTTCACATAGTAATCAAAATTATAATCATTGTTCACACTTTTACATCTGTTTTGTGAGCCAAACGCAAGGAGGAACAGCTTTTTTTTAATCCACCAGCTTGGTTTAAAGGTCCATTTTTGCGGCCTTTTGGCTTTCAAGTAGGCTTGAAAGCCAAAAGTGATGGACAGAGAGTTGTTGCATAAACACAAACTGTACAGTTGTGCTCAGAGTTTTGCATACCCTTGGAGAATTGGTAATATATGTACCATTTGTAAAGAAAACATAAGTGAGCAGGCAAAATACATCTTTTATTTCTTATGGGATTCACATTCAACTGTGGGTCATAACGGAAACAAAACAAAACATGGCAACAAAGGAAAAAATGAACTGACCCTGTTCAAAAGTCTGCATACCCTTAGTTCTTAATAATATGTATTGCCCCCTTTAGTATCAATGACAGCGTGCAGTCTTTTGTAATAGTTGGCTATGAGGCCCCGGATTCTTGTAGGTGGTATAGCTGCCCATTCGTCTTGGCAAAATGCCTCCAGGTCTTTGGTCTTTTTGCATGAACCACATGTTTGAAATCTCCCCAGAGTGGCTTGATGATATTATGGTCAGGAGACTGTGATGGCCACTCCAGAATCTTCACCTTTTTCTGCTGTAACCACTGGAGGGTCAGCGTCCCATGCCCAGCTTTCGTGCAGAAGAATGCAAATTGTCTGCCAGTATTTTCTGATAATATGCTGCATTCATCTTGCCATTAATTTTCACAAGATTCCCTGTGCCTTTAGAGCTCACACACTCCCAAAACAACAGTGAGCCACCACCATCCTTCACAGTGGGGGTCGTATTCTGTTCACAATAGGCCTTGTGACCATAAAGCTCTATTTTGGTCTCGTTACTCCAAATTACAGTGTGCCAGAAGCTGTGAGGTGTGTCAAGGTGTTGTCGGGCATATTGTAACCAGGCTTTTTTGTGGCATTGGCGCAGTAAAGGCTTCTTTCTGGAAACTCGACCGTGCAGCTAATTTTTGTTCAAGTATTGTCATATTGTGCTCCTTGAAACAACCACACTGTCTTATTCCAGAGCAGCCTGTATTTCTCCTGAGGTTACCTGTGGGTTTTTCTTTGTATCCCGAACAATTCTTCTGGCAGTTTTGGCTGAAATCTTTCTTGGTCTACCTGACCTTGGCTTGGCATCAAGAGATCCCTGAATTTTCCACTTGTTAATAAGTGATTGAACAGTATTGACTGGCATTTGCAAGGCTTTGGATATCTTTATATATCCCTTTTCATCTTTATAAAGTTCCATTACCTTGTTACGCAGGTCTTTTGACAATTCTTTTCTGCTCCCCATGGCTCAGTATCTAGCCTGCTCAGTGCATCCACGTGAGAGCTAACAAACTCATTGACTATTTATACACAGACACTAATTGCATTTAAAAAACCACAGGTGTGGGAAATTAACTGCCATTTTCACCTGTGTATGTCACCTTGTGTGTCTATATCAAGGCCAAACATTCAAGGATATGTAAACCTTTGATCAGGGCCATTTGGGTGATTTCTGTTATCATTATGATGTTAAAAAGGAGCCAAACAACTGTGATAAATGGCTACATATGATCACTATCCTTAAATAAAAGACAGTTTTTTTGCATTAACAGTCATATTTTCAAAATGAATGCCAAAATTTCACAAATTCAGCCAGGGTATGCAAACTTATGTGCCCAACTGTATGTCGTCCCTGCTTGAGAAAAGCAGCCTACACAGTTCCTAAAATGTCAAACATGTTGACACATCCCTGAATCAATACCCCGGAGCAACACGGAAACACAAAGAAACTACACAACTTCACAACATCTCACCAATGCATTTATGCAGCACTAAAGCAGTCTTTTTGGGGCAAAGAAATTACAAGAGCAGTGGGCGTGTATAGGTGTGAATATGTGCCCATACTTTGTGGTGTAGAATAGAGTGTTTCAGCACATTCGTGGGTGCTTTAGGCAAATTACAAATGTTCCCCTCCAACCTATTTCAGCAAACACTATATTATTGTAAAACAATGTTTGTGCCATGTTTACATATTGCACTTAATTTTATTTTTGATTATTTCTAGATTAGTGTTGCATCCTTTTGCGAAATTATACAAAAACTGATCTGCCATACTGTTACTCGCCTATTTAGCATTTTGGTTTACAATTTAAATAACGCTGCATCTTATAAAACATATAGAAATAATTTGTAATTAGCTATATAGATAATTAAAACATTTAAAATAAATTACCAAGGAGTAATTTTCTTAGAAATATACATACATACACACACAAACACACACATATGTATGTGTGTATATATATATATATGTATATGCTTTTTAACACTTTCTAGCACACTAAGATGGGTTATACAGACAATTTAGTTTATAAGTCAGTTAAAACTGATTCATGGTTCTAGTCAATGGAGTGAGCAAATGCTTAAGACTGTTAGATTCTTCAGAATCTGTATTGTCAACACAGACAGAGCTATGTATCACTTGGGTGATGTCAAAACACTAGTGTGTCAATCGACTCCCTTTTATATATCAGAAATCTGGTGATCAGCCAAACCGACAATAACATAACTTCTGGACAGGAACCCATTGACCAACAAATAAATAATAGACATTAGAGTTGGATAGGACACCCTATAGAAACCAGCCAACAGTATCACTTGCCAGTCCATGAATCCCTAGGGGAAAAGAAACAAAGGGTGATCCAGTAACACCTAAGATGACTTGGCTTTATGGTCTGACCTGGAAATACCTGTGCAAAACCAAGTGAGACAAAGTGTATTTATCAGTTGTCTAGAAGGAAGCAGGAAGCAGGAGAAAGAGAATTGTCAGTTTAAAGGTTATACATTAATTGTTGTTAAAGATTAAAGGTCACTGTGGTTAAATTTGTGTTGCGACTTATTGTGTTGTTACAATATATGTTATGTAATGTACACAGAGCCCTGCAAAGCTGTTACAACCCTGACCAAATCTCTCATTACAATGAATTATGGTTTTTCACTTTTCTCTTAATTATAATTTCTGTTATTAAATAGTTTTATATTATTTTGTTGTTTTTTCTGTTTTACTGCAATAACATCCTCAACACTACTGTATTATTTTCTGGTCATTTTGAGACAAAAGTTTGGAACCAGTGAACATGTGTTTTTGTCTGTAATTTATTGTTTCAGGAGAAATCAGTCTCTGCATGGACCAAGTCCTGTGACCACTTTTGGACCAAAAGCATGTATGCTGCAGAATCCACAGGCAGTCATGTAAGTAACTATCAAATGTTTTAGAATTACTCTTGGATCGTGTTTGGGACTTTTGTGTTAGTTCATGGTTTTACATGCAGTAGATTATTATGCAATGTGTAATCATAAAATGCTTCTATTTACTCAACTTTCACTTGATGAATAAATAAGGATGCATTAACACATTTCTGGATATTATAGACTAATGCTAAATAGTTCTTCTAATTAACTACATATGGTAACATGCACACACTGCACCATACAGTGAATATGAACACTGCTTGGTCTTAGACAAGCAAGCTAGGCGGAAGAAATTTGGATCACTTTCAGAGAGTAAAAAAAATTATGAATCCCCCAACTGGCGGACTATCTCAAAATCTGTTGTAATTTGTATTTACACTGTAATTACAGAGTAGGTTTTAGGATGATGTAAAGACAATGCTAAGACAAACCCCAAATGATGGCAAGAACACTGAAAAAAATATAACAGTGATCAAGCCTAAAAAAATTAAGGTAATGATTCACACTTTTTTTATCAGTTGATCCAATGTAAATAAATTATGTTTCACCTGAATTTTTTTAATTTGATTCCGTAAAATCTCATTTGCATATATCCCAGCATGCCTTTATACCTATACGTGAATGATACCCACCCATGAGTGTGTTTGTTATTGACAGAAACATTGTTCTTGCACTCAACCACTGGCAATCCTAAAGCTTCCACCTAGTGTGTGCTGAAGTAATTCATACTGTTCACATAATGTAAATGCATGGGACTTACAGCAAGCATACTTGTTGGTTTCTAACAGGACCGGTTCTAGGTGTAAATAGCCGACCACTTGGGAAACCCCCAATCGATATAGGAGAGAGGGTCCAAAAGGCTAGAGCTGGCAACAGGGGTTCTAAATATTACCAGTAGATTCATGTTAAGAAGCACGGTGGAATTTTCTTGCTTTCAAATAATATTTTGGGTATATAGGCAGTGATAGCATGCTGAAAGAACGTAAACAGCAAGATGAAACTGCTGTAAGTAAGCATTAACAGGACAGGGAGAGAAAGGTTTCTGAGTGCATGAGGCCCAACCCACTCCCGGCAGTGCAGACAGCTGAATTAAAGGAATCGTGAGGATCATGCAATGCCTTTTGACAAATTCAAAATGACAAGCTTTGATTTGGGTGAGAACTGACCAGGTATAATATACAAATTGTAATTGTGAGGTTAATTAAATGTGGTACTTGTACAGCAAAGTGTTGCAGAATAGAGCCCTGTTTTTGTTGTTTCTAAATTGTAACAATGTGTATAATTACTAGTATTTAGAGTAGTTCCAGGGTAGTGTTACACATTGGTTTACAAAAAGTAGAGGAATTTATTTTGTAATTCACACAGCTTTCAAAGCTGTTGTTGTTGGTTCTAGTATTAATCAGTCATTATATGCTTTAGGCAATAACACCTTAACAACTGTATTTACATTTGTCATTTAGAAGACGTTCTTATCCAGACCGAATTACAGATGTGACTGTACATTTTTCTTTGTCTTCTTTAGTACACCATTTGCCAGATAGCAACCAGGAAACCAACTAAACGAGAATGTCATTTTCTTGTCTGTAGAGGGTGTGTTCATGAAACAACCTAAGCCAAATTGTCTGAGTGTGTGTGTAAGACAGTTGTTTTAGAATGGCCGTGTTATTTAACAAAATTTGTTTACATTTTGTTTTAATAGCAAAAGTGATTAGTCTTTTTTTTAAATTAATTTAATGGATTCTACTTATATTTTGATGAAGTAGTATGGAGTAGTTGAAAGGGTCTTATTAGGGTGTTATTACTCTATGTTCCCTTGGAAAAACCTTGCATTTCATAATATTTTTTATAGTTGAATATTATGAAACAAACAACCATTAATATTACTTATTCATCATCAAGGAATTGTAAATCATCTGTTACAGTTCAATTATGTGATGTCTTCAGTTGAAGGTACCTGTACTTTGGGGAGATCCACTGAACATTGTTCTCTGAAATAAAACAACCAATCAATGAGCAAGTAATTTGCCTTAGAGGAGGTGCTCTGTAGTGGTTGAGGGCGGGGCTGGCGATTATGTCATGAAAGGTTTCTCTTAAGACAAATGAGAGGTTTGGGTTACTGGCAGAGTACAGAATAGAGATTTTGAGATATGATGTTTCGTGGAAAAATATATGACTACTGTGACTTTCCTGGTGGTTTAATAAGGGATATATTTTGAAGGCAGCTCATTGCAATGTTATCAGCAGAATTCATCTTGAGTGGTGAGGTGCTTTTATTGGTACATTGAACTTTTTTTAAAGAATGGTTTAAAGAATGATGAAGAATGATTGAGCCACACATGCATTTTACATAGTAGAATGTGTTGTTTTGCTGCTTAGATGGTGGAAATGGTCTCTAAAGGGCAGGTAGCTAGTCAAATCTACAGTCGGTGTCCTCTCTTCCTATCTCTTGAAAAAGCGTCACATGCAGACAACCATGAAATTCAACCAGTTTGTGCAACAGCAAGCTCCGTGTAAATGGTGAGAATATTCTTGTTTCTCTCACACTCACTCACTCACTCACTCACTCCTCTCTCTCTTTCTCTCTCTCACTCACACTCACACTCACACACAGACACCCACACACTAAGCTGTCCTCTTTTGTTAGCAGTAAATTGTACAGATTGTGTCGGAGAGTTGTGAACTCCTGTTGCATTTAGTTGGTCAGTAAGCAATAGTAAGGACCTGAAATACTGCTATACCTGTATGTTAGTACCTGTGTCGTTTGGATGCAAACACCCCAGACACATGCTAATTTCTCACTATTAAGATGAATGGGGTGATTAACAGTGGGATGGTAGGGTATTATATTTATGGCTTTCTAAATGGTCATTTTATACAATTCTAGGATTTTGTGTTATCATGGTATCATTTACCTTAATGTAGATGTAGATATTATTGAGCACTTAATAATCTGTAAAAAGGGGGAGCATGCATCCAAAAAGTTTGTAAAGACACGGGGTGAAATTAAGCTGGTACAGTCTATTAAAGCTTTCTGGCAAAATAAATATTGAGTGTAAGCTGTACCAGTAATGTAAATATCACAGTGAACTTAATGAAACGAAATGCAAAAATACTAGGCACTGAGCAACTGTTGTACAACACTATATCAATACATTTTTGCATTTGATTATTGTTGTGAGCGGCTGAGCAGCGAAGCAAAACCCAGGTCCATAGCCTGAAAAGCAAACTCCCTATGAATCATGTCATTAGAGTTGACCCACTTGTTGGGCTCATGAAGTGAGGATCATGATAGTATATTCTTTTTGGAATGACAGTCACCGGGATTTGGGTGTGTTAGGTTACCTACATAATCCACTAAATTGGTGTCCAGTGTTGGACAACACCAAGGAATGCGTATCCCAGTTTAATTTTTTGCAAAGCCTTAATTAATGTGTTAATATACAGCTCTGGAAAAAATTTAGACCACTGCACATTTTTCTTTCCTTTCCAAAAAAGTTGAAAAGGAAAGTTTAGAGTGAGGAACAGAAGGATTCCTTTTCGACTTTTTTGGAAAGGAAAGAAAAATGTGCAGTGGTTTCTTAATTTTTTCTGGAGCTGTATGTAGCTATGTACGAAAGTATTCAGACCTGTTCTTCACATACTGAACTGCTTTCACTTCTTTTTAGCTTATATTTACCAAATTTAATTTCTTGTTTTTCCATTAATCTGTAATTCAAATCACTATGACAGAACACCAAAAATAGTCATTTTAAATAATTGATTTGTTATTTAGCGAAGGTTTTGTCTATCCTGAACAAATCCTGATACATAATTCGAAAATCCACCAGAAATATCCGCAATATAACAGTAAACAGTTTTATTTTAGGCTTCCTATAACGTAGCTACTGAAGGTTGTAGCCAGCAAAGTTTTTATCTATCCTGAACAAATCCTCTTTTGCCACTGGCCGTTTTAACAGCTAATTAACCATTCGTGAATGACATTGATACAGTATCTATCAATATAAGTGACGATAACTGACTTTTTTGTCAAGTGAAAAGACGAGAGAATCGTGTAGCCAGCGAAGTGTTTGTCTATCCTGTTAGGGTTCCTATAACATAGCTACTGAAGGTTGTGGCCAGCAAAGTTTTTGTCTGTCCTGAACAAATCCTAAGGCATAATGTGTTTGACTGTGACAGGAGTCGAA